>PRKT01001327.1:0-13959 GCA_003671525.1 Saccostrea glomerata | reverse complement strand
AAATGTCAATGTACATGCAATTTTGGAATATTTACATGAAACTGATTTTTACAATAAAATATAGAAATGACTAGAGTAATTTTATAGGATGTATTTAGATGATTTTATTTTTAACAGTTTACATATTTTTAAATTTCAAGTCCGTCGGATGGGACATTAAATGGTGCCCCGTGTCAAGGATAACAACCCCCTTGGCACGCAAAAGACCGTTTCTCTGGAGTTCGATAAAGAGTAGGCTCATTGGGGGCCGCCAGAGAAACCAAAAGCTTTCAAAAACCGGTTAATACTTGCCCGCCAAAATATGGCTGAAATATTGCCGACTTGGCGTTAAACAATATGAAATCAATCAATCAATCGGAATTTTGTGATTGCTCGAACTCTTCTTCATCAGATGAACTCCTCTCTCATACAAATCGCTTTTTACAGTATAATCCATATTTTGGTCACAAGAAAATTTTGGAATATGTTCTGGAGAAAGGTCTTCTAAAACTTCCATTAAACTGTATTGAGAAAAAGAATGTCTTTTAAAGTTGAAATTCCTTGTAAATATCCTTTGATAAACTTTCTTCCTGGAATAATGGTGTTCTTCTAAATGTCTCGATAAATTCCTTTATGTTTGTTTGTACGTAATATTACAGTCAAACCATTGGAACATTTTTACATAGAAGCAAGTTTTAAGTGTTGATTTTCTAAATTATAAGCCTGCCAAGTCCTGTTTTTGTTAAAATTTTAAGCATCTTCAACGAGTAGTTGCAGATAAATCTGTGACGAAAATTTGTATGAAATAGACAGACGCACAGACAAACAGGAAGTTGACATCGGATTTTAGCGAAAATGTATCCCACCATGTGGCATGCCTCAAAGAAATTTGTGTGAAAATTTCAAGCATCTACGATGAGTAGTTGCTGAGTAAACTGCTATGAAAATTTGTTATGTATGAATTGCATAGATACATCAGATTTGAACGAAAATGTATCCCTTCATATGGCATGCCTCAGAGAAGATTGTGTTAAAATTGCAAGCATCTACGATGAGTGGTTGCTGAGAAAACTGTGAAGAATTTTTTTTTCGGACGGACACAGACACACAAGGGTAAAACAGTTTAGCCCTTCTCCTTCAGAGGGGTGGGGGTATAAATATGCATCAGAGTGGGGGTATAAATATGCATAATAAAACATGCATTAAATTAGGGTGTTCATGACATTATTGCCAATTGGAATTTTAGACTGTTAGTCCTCTGTAAAGTTTTACATAGAAATATATAGGAAAAATCTTTAAAAATCTTCTTCTCAAGAACCACTGGGCCAAAAAAGCTGAAACTAATGTGGAAGCCTCCTGGGGTATTTAAGATTCTAAGTTGTTCAAATCATGACCCCCGGGGATTGGGCGGGGCCACAATTGGGAATCAAAGTTTTATATAGAAATATATAGGAAAAATCTTTTAAAAAACTTCTCCTCAAGAACTACTGGGCCTGAAAAGCTGAAATTTATGTGGAAGCATCCTGGGGTAGTGTAGATTCTAAATTGTTCGAATCATGACCCCCGGGTATTGGGTGGGGCCACAATGGGGATCAAAGTTTTACATAGAAATATATAGGAAAAATCTTTAAAGAACCACTGGGCCAGAGAAGCTGAAAATTATGTGGAAGCATCCTGGGGTAGTGTGATTTCAAATTGTCTAAATTATGATCATTGGGGTAGGGTGGGGTCACAATATGTATTACAAGGGGGAAATCTAGTAAATAACAGAATGGTCAGAGCTTCTTAGGTGAGCGATGTGGCCCATGGGCCTCTTGTTCTAAAAAATAGCAAATCCATGATTGGTCATGGGACTACTTTTGGATTTAAACTTTACAATAAAAAGCTATTTTGTACTTTTTCCTACCCTTAGTGCTCAGGTGAGCGATGTTGCCTATGGGCCTCTTGTACAAAACAATGCTCCTCCTACAATTTTGGTCAGATTTCAATATTACTTTAGAATAGTGCATCAGTTTTTTATTTCGTTGAACGGTGTTGCCATGGTTACTAAAAATAGAATTTTCTGTGAAATTCCTTTAAAACGCTACTCCTTCTACAGTTTTAGTTTGATTTCAGTGTAACTTGGCACACAAGTAAACTACACTAAGATACATCAAACATTGCATCAGTTTTAAATGTCGATGAAAGGTGTTGCAATGGTTACTAAAAATAGATTTTTTTTTGAAATTCCTTTAAAACGCTACTCCTACAGTTTTACATCCAATCCAGACGACAGAGACCTATCATTTATAAAGTTAGATTCGTGCTTACGCATATAATAACATCTACTGTTAAAGGCCAGTTTTTTTTTTATTTTCTGTTTAACGGGAAGTGCCGACTCATTTTTTTTTTCAAGTAAAAAATAAGAATAAAAGATGTTGAATTCATTTTTATCTTTACTTTCAAAACTCTCGCCGATCCTGTGTTGTTCGATTTTTTAAAACCAGAAGTCTCTGTCGAGACTGAAGATCTACTGGTTTGAACTTATAGCAAATGGAAGAGAAAGTACTTAAGCAGCTGGGATTTGAAAGTTTATAAACAGCATTAAATAGAAGAAGATCTACTGGTTTGAACTTATAGCAAATGGAAGAGAAAGTACTTAAGCAGCTGGGATTTGAAACTTTATAAACAGCATTAAATAGAATAATATAAAATCTCCTTATGTTCTTAGTGTAGTCTACTTGTGTGCCAAGTTATACTACTGTAGGAGGAGTAGCATTTTGAAACAATTTTACAGACATTTCTATTTTTAGTAAACACGGAAACACCGTTCATCAAAATTAAAATTCAATAAACAAAATTATGTATCTTAGAGTATTCTACTTGTGTGCCAAGTTATTGAAATCAGACCAAAACTGTAGGAGGAGTAGCATTTTGGAACAATTTTACAGATATTTCTTTTTTTAGTAACACGACAACACTTTTCATTTAAATCAAAAACCGATACACAAAATTATGTATCTTAGTGTATTCTACTTGTTTGCCAAGTTATACTGAAATCAGACCAAAACTTTAGGAAGTGTAGCATTTTGAAAGAATTTCACAGAAATTTCTATTTTTAGTAACCACAGCAACACCGTTTATGGAAAGAAGGATATGGAAATAACGAACAGTATTCAATCTCAACGTCCATTAAACAAATATACAAAATAAGAGCAGAGGAAACACGGACCTCCGAAACATCAGAGGTGGGATCAAGTACCATGGAGGAGTGAGCATCCCCTGCCAACCGGTCACACCCGCCGTGTGCTCGTTGTCATAATCAGGAAATAACGGAAAAAATCCGTGGTCAATTCAGTGTATAAATAATGGACTAACAATTGGTATGAAAAACGCCAGTCAGCATTTCATTCAATGATAAATTGTATTTGGAAATCAAAAACCAATACACAGAATTATGTATCTAAGTGAAGTCTACTTGTGTGCCAAGTTATCGAAATTAGACCAAAACTGTAGGAGGAGTAGCATTTTGAAAAATTGTTTACAGACAGACGGACGGACGCCGGACGCATTACTATCGCATAAGTTCTTCCAGTCTCTGACCAGTAGAGCTAATAAAATCGGGATCGTTATGCTCTATTTTTTTAACTTAATTCTTGAAATGTTTGATATTTAACACCTCTGAGATTATCATAAATAAGCGTCTACATGATCACGAGTTTTAAGGGAACCAGTTTAAACAAGAATAGATATGGGTTACCCCATATCCAAAGATATTCGACTGTTAGATTTAATATGTTTAACAGTGTTTATAATAACGTTAATAAAAAAAACTGCACTGTCTAATTATGGAACTGTTGTAAATTTCGTGATTCCATATAGCATTACGGTCACCCAGTCTTCTAACAAACAGTAAACATAAGCCTACATGTACCTGTGTCCGCAAGCCCAATTTAGCCTTGATCTACACACGTGCAATGGAGCTGTCACACGCATCCAGCGAGCTCGGAGAAACACGTTTTGTTTTGCCGAGAAGTTACGGTGTCAGACAAAACTTTTCTTTTTCTTAATTAGATCATATAAATACGAATTCTGATTAATAAAAATTATACAATCCCTGTTGAACTATATATAGTTTGTTCTAACATTTTTCATCTGCAACAACTTCAGTTTAAAATAGCCGGGTTGGGAAAATCAGGTTCGGGTCGGAAAGTTCTATGAAAACATGGAAAACCTTTTTTGTTTTGAAAATAACTGAAATATACTAATGTATTTGTCACAGAAATTACTTACATTATTCAAGTTCTATATATAATGGTATATGCTGAACTTCAACACAAACCCGAATCTCCAACCCAGTTCTCGTTTTGCCACACATACCCTACAGTTTACAAAGTGTACACACGAGCAGGCCAGGGATTGAAAATTCCGTCATTTAATAATACACATACACAGAATGATTAATTTTTTCTTTAAGAACAAATTGTATGATAATTAACGGGCTATAAACATGTACTTGATACAATTGTTGATATAGTATTATCATTTCATCGGTGAAAAGATATGAATCGAAGAATGACCTAATTATTCTCTGTTATCAAACATGTAAAAGAAAAAAAAGGCTGAGGAGGGAGCGAGCGTAGGAATGTTGATATTTTTTATTTGCATTTCGGGGGGAAAGTGACTTTCTAATGATATTTTGACGTTATTTTTGATTTCTTTAACGTATGACATACACAACTAAATACTCTTATCATGAACAATAATGTTGTATCTACTTATCATGATGGAATTATTTTGGTCGGACCAATATGTGTGAGCTGCCGCTGAAAACAATTATGTATCTTGCAAAGATAGTATGCATTGATCGAATATATGAAAACAGATAGTTTCCCGAGAAGGAAATGGTTGACCATATGTATGTCAAGATTGACATAAAATGCATCGATTCTGCATTGTGTCAAAGCAAATATTAGTGAAATAAAAGAAATGGCGGACCACATGCATGTCAAGATTGACATAAAACGCATCGGCTATGCGTTGTGTCAGAGCAAATTCGTCAAAGCAAATCTTGAGGAAATTATAGGACGGGTCATATCTCTGTTGCTGGAAGAATCCCGTAAAAATGATGCTGTGCAGATACATAGAATCGACAAGGGGGTACTGATTTTGACACGACACCTGTTGGCGTCCTCAAAGAATTTGGGCAAGTCTTTAAGACTTAAGTAATTAAACAATCTACTGTTCCGTACGATTTTAAAACTAGTAAAAAAATGAAAAGTCTTTGTCTGAACTGATGTAAGTTAGTTTCATTTGAAACGTACTTAAAGATATTTTAAGTAGTTGTAATTGTAACGGGGACCGTTACAGATGTTCCCCCAAATTCTCCCTAACTCCCTTTTTGTGCCAATTTCCTTTAAAACTTTAAAATATGCTCAGTATCGCAGAATTTCATAAAAGAATTTTTAAAAGCTACACTGAAATCAACTTTTTGTCATTTATTATTAACGCATGGCATGCAAACGCATGATTCGACACAAGTATCCGGAAGCATCTGGACAATATACTGGATTCATGCCTGCAAGACTCAGTCAAGTTGACATTTAAATGGAGTTATATTTTATCATTATTTGGTTTTTTTTATTATGTATTTGTATCAATTTAATTTATAATTCCTATAAATAAAGTTAAATTTGTCATAACCTTGAATATGTAGCTATCATATTTACTGAAACTGTAATATTCCTATGAAATTGAAAGACACATTGAAGTCTAGAGGAATCTGTTTCTAAAAAGTGAGTAAAGTAAGGTAAAATGAGAGAACCATGGCTCTTTAGAGATTTTTATCCTTTATGCATGAAATACACTACTTTAAGCCTTTCGTTAATCATATTCTCATAATGAAGGTCAGGAATCCTCCCAACTGAAATTATCAAAATCAAATCTATGGTCTTTTTATGTCTTGAAAAAAATAGTTTTGCCCTTTCCGTCTAACTGTTTGAATGTCCGCAAAACATTGAACATAGCCATAAGTTTTGATCGTAAGGAACTATGACTTTCAAATATCACATATGTTCAAATATCACATATGTACTCATTATGACAAGGCCTTCCTTTGGTTACCAAAATACTTGACCTTGGAGTTTGACCCACACTTTAAAAGAGTTCAACTTTTGTCATAAGAAGGATATGGAAATAACGAACAGTATTCAATCTCAAAGTCCATTAAACAAATTTACAAAATAAGAGCAGAGCAAACACGGACCTCCGAAACATCAGAGGTGGGATCAGGTGCCATGGAGGAGTGAGCATCCCCTGCCGACCGGTCACACCCGCCGTGTGCTCGTGGTCATAATCAGGAAATAACGGAAAAAATCCGTGGTCAATTCAGTGTATAAATAATGGACTAACAATTGATATGAAAAACGTCAGTCAGCATTTCATTCAATGATAAATAGTATTTGCTGACAAGGTCATTGTATCGACCATAGAATTTACGAAATGATGACTTTAAACGAGACTGTTGATATTCTTGTTTCATCAACTTGCTTGTCAATAATTTACCTCTTTTAAGAAATTGTTCATACGTAGAGCATGCTCTTAACTATCGAATGATTGGTGCTTTGGCTTCTATACTGTACAGGTACGTGTATATGATTATTGAGACAAGTCCTTTTGGGGGGTAATAACATTTATTTCTGGTAAGTCAATGAACTGCAACTGATCTTTCCATTTTTTTTTTTTTTTTTATAAATTCCTTGGAAATAAATACAAATACAAGACCACAAATACAACAAATATAAAGAAACACGCACGCTAACTCTCGATTCCCGCCTATATTTTGGAACAATTTAATTCAACATGAAAAGCAATTTGGCCATAAAATCTTTGTTTAATACAAAGAACAGTTCAATGGTAATTGATAAATCGTCTTAATACCAGCGCTAAACAGTAAATTATCCATAATTCCAGCTCTTGAAAAAAAGGAGGTAGACGAATTTTTCCATTAAAATCAGAGTTTCAAGCATCACAATATTTCGAAATAGTCTTGGATATGATTTAATGTTCTTTATATCTTTTCTTATGTTTCAAGCAATTAAATAAAACATAAATAGTTCAATAAAATATAATGTTTCAGTTGTATATCGCTTTGAAATTGGTGGAAAATAAGCATTTTTATCGTTTTCTTGTGAATAAACATATGCCCCCCCCCCCCCTTGTCACACAAAAAAGCTTTGGTATGAATTTGTAAAAAAAACATTCCATATTATCCGTTTAAAGGAATTTTTGTGACATGGGGGGTGGGAGATGTTTTAAAAATATTCTCCGTTTTCCATTGATTTCTATAGTGAAAAACACAGGTTTTACCAAAATTTAAGAGTTATTTCTCTTTGTTTCCTAAAAAAGTAATATTTTATGAAAATTCATATAATTATCTATAAAAAATATTAAAAATTCATCGAATATGTTAACCTTTGAAAATTGACTTAGAGGTAGGCGGGAGAACAATACTTTCGTTCGCAGTTCTTTTATATGCTTTGATGGATGCAACTTCGAAACATTATTTAAATGATGCACTGTTACTTGCCAGAAACTTCGAAATATATTAAAATTACATAATAAAATTTGTTATCCCTGACTTAAATTTTAAATCTGACATATTCTTCAATATACTGATAAAAAATGTATTTAACAGTTCACCTCCTAAGCAGTTATTATAACTACATTTAACAAAAGATATAACACTTTCCATAAAAAACGCTACAAATTAAAAAAAATCTTCATGCTAATGCTTGACAATATTTAGCATCATTTACACAATTACAAGTGTTAATAAGACTATTGCATCATTTACATCCTTTTGATTAGCATTTCATAATGTACAGTCAAGTAGCAGAAATGTTCCAAATACACAACCTTAGTTTTTTCCTATGATCATGCAGTCCATATGCAAAAAATGGTTTAAATAAATGAGTAGCAATGCACAAAAAATCAAAAAAGTACAATTCAGACATGCCTCATTTGGATTTAAGTGTTTCAACCATACAAAGAAATACTTGTGTCAAACTTGGAATGTATAAATTTCCAGAGATTATTGCATGACTTCTTCAAATCTTTTTCTGAAGTGCGATCTCTACTGTTAGTTGTGGCGACTTTGGGAAAGATGTCATTAATATGACTGTAAGTTTTCTCCACCTTCCGCTCAAAAACTGTCCATCTCCCTGACTTCTCTGAGTAGGTCCTGAAATACCTGAATTAGAATGCAACTTAAAATTATTCATGAGCTATTAATCAGATTAGGGTAGAAATATTCAAATGGGAAATAAATCTTTACTTAGGTGCACCATCTTTATGGGTTGCTGTGGGCAAATCAACTGTATAATTGTTGTCCAACGCTGCCAAAATATTCCTGACTCTGTACGCTGGGGGTGAGTAAGAAATTCTCTCCGAAGAAAACATGAGAATGTGATTGTTGATGATCTCCAAATTTGCTGTGCACGTTTAAAAGAAGATTGTTATAATGTTTGCTTGCTTTTTATTATAGACTCTCGGAAGAGGTAAAAAACTACAATAAACAAAACAAAAACAACACATAACTATGAGATACAAACACAAATTCTACACAAGTTGCTTGAAGACAATCGACAATAATGGCGGGAAAATATTTAAGCTGTAGAATGTTTATGTACATTTACGCTAAGCTCTGACTTATGTACATGTAAACATTTTACATTACAGATACTTTAAACCTCGTATTTGTTAATCAACAAATATTAAAAGAGTGAAATGCGACTTTTCCTGTATGTACATTACATTCCGATCATAAAAATAGCCTAATAAGTGAAATTGTCTACTTTGCAGTTAACAATAAGTAAATAAACATATATCCTAATCATTTATAATACATGCGAAACTTACTCTGTAGTGGATCGAGCTTAACTATAAGAAAAATTGCTTGTAGTGTGCTGCACTTGCAGCCATGTGTGTTTACATTACTTTTAAATTAACTCGTACATAAAATCATACACAGCGTTTGACAGTTCTTACATAAAATGGTCCCACTACATTCCCCTCTTGATTTCTACTGGAAATCATATATGAACAAAATGACACAATATCTTGATATATGAAAACACCTGGCATTCACACATTAACAAGTAAATCAACTCTGATACAGGTCTTGTATACAGCACTGGTTTCTCATGTTTAATAACACGTAGTGACACTTTTCGAATTCGTCCGTCATCACTTTCAAAACACTGTTGTACGATGCCAAGTGGCCACAGTATCCTGGGGGTCTCTGCGTCCTTCATCAGTACAACGTCACCTTCTTTGAGACTTGGTCGTTCGCTATTCCATTTCTGATGCGCTTGAAGTGTGGTCAGGTATCTTTCTCTCCAGAGTCCAGAACTGATCAGCCAAGACTTGTACTTGGCGCCATTGTGACTTGATCATATCTTTAACTCCAAAATGCTGGAATGGCTCGACGCGCTGACCTGTCTTTTGTGTTAGGATCGTTGCCGGCGATAAAACTGTTGGAGAATCGGGATCCGTGACACCGCAGCAAGAGGTCTTGCATTGATTATTGCGCTTACTTCAGCCATGAGGGTGCACAAGACCTCATGTGTAAGGCGGGGAACGTGGCACAACATGGAATCAAGGATGCGGCGTGCGATTCTTATCATATGTTCCCAAGCACCGGCCATGTGTGATGAATGGGGTGCATTAAACTTCCTTACAGTACTGCTGTTAAACAAGAAACTGGTCTGATTTCAATGTTACTTGGCATACAAGTAGACTATACTAAGATACATAAAGTAATGCATTGGTTTCTAGCTCACCTGAGCCTTAGGCTCAAGTGAGCTTTTCTGATCAAAATCTGTCCGTCTGTCGTTGGCCTTGTCGTCATCGTCGTAAACTTTTTACATTTTCATCTTCTTCTCAAGAACCACTGGGCCAATTTCAACCATACTTGCCACAAAGTATCCTTAGGTGAAGGGGATTCAAGTTTGTTCAAATAATTTTGCTGAACCGTGTTGCCAAGGTAACTAAAAATAAAATTTTCTGTGAAATTCCTTTAAATGCTATTCCTTCTATAGTTTTGGTCTGATTTTAATATTACTCGGCACACAGGTAGACTACACTTAGATACATAGAATAGTGCATTGGTTTTTAATGTTGATGAAAGGTGTTGCCATTGTTACTTAAAATAGAATTTTCTTTAAAATTCCTTTAAAATGCTACTTCTTCTACAGTTTTGATCTGATTTCATTATTACTGGCTCACAAGTAGAACACACTAACAAACATGAAATAGTGCATTTGTTTTTGAGTTTCCATGGTTACTAAAAATAGAATTTTCTGAGAAATTCCTTTAAAATCTTTCTCCTCCTACAATTTTGGTCTGATTTCAATTAAACCTGTAACACAAGTAGACTACACAAAGATACATAAAGTAGACATTGGTTTTTTATATGTACAAACCAGTTGAGCTACAGTCTCGACAGAGACTTCTGGTTCTTTGTTTATACTCTGATCAATCTCTGGGTATTAAGTAAATAGAGTAAGCATGCTAAGTTTATAATTATGACAAGCAATGGTGCCTCTTTCAAAGTTATGAATTGTGATTTTTTTGTTTTTGGTTTAAAACATGAACCAAAGTTATTTGTTTGAAAGCTGTTACACAAGACTCAGGTGACCTATAAGGCCAGTGGGCCTCTTGTATAGTTGAAGTATATTTACCTCTCCCTGGTCTTGGATGACCCTCTCTATTAATTTGGTTACAATTACGCTCTCTTTTTGTTTTTTGTGAACCATATAATAGTTGTATGCGGTTGATGGCCTATGGTTCATTTGGGAGGCAAGACACTCCCTGGCCCCAGGAAACATTGCTCTCACCTACAAATTGAATCAAATGTATTTCCATAGATGAATCAGATAGCTTGACTTGAACTGTTCAGTTTTATACAATAGAACAATGCTGGTACTTTATCCTTGCTTCTGAATATGGCTGAAAGATTGCCGACTTGGCATTAAACAATCTTAAATCAATCTGAATATTTCTATTGTCTACTTATGATTTGTAGTTTTTAGCCCACCTGAACCAAAGGCCCAAGTGAGCTTTTCTGATCACATTTTGTGCGGCGTTTGTCAAGCTGTCCGTCAACTTTTCACATTTTCAACTTCTTCTCAAGAACAGCTGGGCCAATTTCAACCAGACTTGCCACAAAGCATCCTTGGGTAAAGGGGATTCAAGTTTGTTCAAATGAAGGGCCTTGACCTCATACACGGGGAGATAATTGGGAATAAATGAAAATTTGGTGGTATGTTTTGAAATTCTTCTCAAGTACCACTTTGCCAGGAAAGATGGAACTTATGAGGAAACATCCTGAGGCAGTGTAGATTCAAATTTGTTCAAATCATGACTCCCGAGGGTAGGGGAGTACCGGACAAGCGTTAATGTCAAGCCACAATGGCCGAGGAAAATTTCACATAGAAATATATAGGAAAATTCTTTAAATATCTTCTTCTTCTCAAGAATAACAAAGCCATAATTGATCTTATTTATAATGAAGCATACTAAGAAGTGTTAATTCAATTTTATTCAAATCTTGACCCCAGGGGGTAGGGCAGGGCCACAATGACCGACCAAAGTTTTATACAAAAAATATATAAAAAAAATTTCTTTAAAAATCTTCTTCTAAAGAATAACAAAGCCATAATTGATCATATTCATATGGAAGCATTCGCAGGTAGTGTAGATTCAAGTTTTTTTTTTTCAAATCAAGACACCAGGGGGTAAGGTTGGCTATAATGGCCGACAAAATTTTACATTGATATATATAAGAAAAGTCTTAGGAATCTTCTCAAGAAAAAACAAAGTCATAATTGATCATATTTATGTGGAAGCATCCACAGGTAGCGTAAATTCAAGTTTGTTGAAATCATGACCCTGGGTATAGGGTGGGGCCACAATGGCTGACCAAAATTTACATTGAAATGTATATGAAATTTTTTAAAAATCTTCTCAAGAATCACTGGTTTAGAAAAGCTTGTGGAAGCATCCTGGGGTAGAGTTGATTCTAAATTGATAAAATTATGATCCCTGGGGGAGGGGGGGGGGGGGGGGGGGGCTACAATTGTTCATCAAAGTTTTTTTATAGAAATATATTTGAAAAATTTTGAAAATTCTTCTTCTCGAGAACCACTATACCAGAAAATCTGTAACTTGTGTGGAAGCATGTTTGGGTAGTGTAAATTCAAATTTGTTCAAATGATGACCCCAGGGGTAGGGAGGGGTCACAATGGGGGACCAAAGTTTTGCATAGAAAAAGTTAGGAAAAATCTTTAATAATCTTATTAAGAACCACTGAGCTCGAAAAGCTGAAACTTATGTGGAAGCATCCTGGGGTATTGAAAATTCGAATTTGTTCAAATCATGACCCCCAGTGGTAGGACGGGAACACAATGGGGAATCAAAGTTTTACATTGAAATATTAAGGAAAAATATTTAAGAATCTTTTTTCTCAAGAACCAGTGGACTAGAAAAGCTGAAACTTATGTGGAAGCATCCTTGGGTAGTGTAGATTCAAATTTGTTCAAATCATGACCCCAGAGGGTTAAAGTTAGGGTTAGATCTGCTGGATCTGACCTACATTTTCATTCCCAAGTAACTATAAGCCCTAGCTAAAGCTAACTTGCATGGATGATGCATCTATGGATTGACACTTCCAGACTAGCTTCGGATGCTGGATCTTACATACTTTTTCATTCCCAAGTAGTCGCCTGCGTGGCGCAGCGGTTAGACGTCTGCTCTAGAGTCGGAAGTAAGGAGTCTATCCTTACGTCGCGGGTTCGAATCCCACTGTTGGACGTGGAGACCGGTCCTTCGGATGAGACTGTATAAACCGAGGCCCCGTGTCACAGTAGGTGCTGGCTCGAAAAAGATCCCTCATGGCTCAAAGGTTTTGAGTTCTGAGAAGAGGACAAAATTTGTAACCCTCCACCGGCAAGTGGTGGCGTCTCCAAATGAGTGAAAAATGCTCAAGAGGGACGTTAAATAACATACAATCAATTAATCATTCCCAAGAAACTAAAGCCCTAGCAAAACAAAACTTGCATGGATAATGTATCTAGGGATGGACACTACCAGACTTGCTAGGCTGGACCTTACCTACTGTTTTCATTCTCAAGTAATTATAAGCCCTAGCTAAACCAAACTTGCATGGATGATGTATCTAAGGATGGACACTATCAGACTTTCTAAAGATGCTGGATCTGACGTATATTTTCCATACAAGACACCAGGTTAAAGTTTTGGGAACAGATCAATCCGAATGAACTTGAAGTCCTTGATATCTGGAGTATTAACGGTTATGAATATTTGTTTACACGATACATTTTTTCACGCTACACGTGTAGAAATGAGTATATGCCATGTAAGGGGTTAAACACAACTTGCAAGAACATTGTTGTTGGAATGAATACTCAATATTAAGAAAGTATGATTTGAGATTTGCATTTCTTAAATTGATAACATTCGTCGAAGTGAGCTTCGTAATCTTTGATTACCTATGTTTTTTCTTTTAGGAACTTAAATCTTACATTTGTGGCTGTTGCCTTTCTGAGCATCGTGGCTGACACATTGGCCCGGATCTTCAGCAGGAAGTTGGACATCTGCTGCCATAACTCTGTAAACACCAGAGTTACAGGGGAGATATGCCCTGTTTTATGGTTAGATACCTAGAAAAAATGAGGAAAAGGTACATGTTTTACTTTTATGATTAGAGGTAAAATCTCTGAATCATTGAAATAAATAGTAGTTGCTCTGAAGTATATTTGTTGGGGAGAAGAATTTATTAGGCTCCACTGTAGAATGTTTAAACTATATTATTTGATATTCACCAATACAACATATCTGTCTCCACTTAAGGTGGCCTTATTGATGTGTGAGAGGGTTAAATTGGCCAAGGCCCCACTTCTCTGGCCATTGTTTATTAGC
>PRKT01001326.1:79332-98532 GCA_003671525.1 Saccostrea glomerata | reverse complement strand
TGTCATTTAAAGATATGCAAAAGTTGTGTACAAGGTAAAACTGCTTAATTTTGAGGTTGTGGATGCCTTTAACTAATAAAATAATCCAATTAAAGACGGAAATTCAACTCATTCAACCTCTTTTTCTCGCTTCATATTTACCGTTTAGTGCAGCACGAACCCGATGTTATTAAACCATAATGAAACATTCAAAATGCCGTAATTCTGTCAAAAATCAATGAAGCGAAATGAAATTCAAACTTTTCCTGCAACTCATCAATATATTTATACTATACTTATTTATACCGATACAGTGAAGAAGTAAAATATGCTTTGGAAAATTACAATTATATGTGATGATCACCACATTGGATTGGATGTGAACATAATAATTAGTGACAAGTGTATCTGAATTAATTTCCATGAGATGGGAGATCATTATTATAAAAATCTGATCATGCATACTGATGCATGCAGCAACAATGGAATTGGGTGATAGGAAAATTGTTAAAAGATTAAAAATGTTGGCAGTAAAGTAATTTGCTTCAGAAAATATGGTAAGTGTGTGGGCTTGTAATATAATAGTGTCTGATCATGCATCCCCTCTCTCATTTTGGATAACTATTTAATTATAAAACGTATAATCTAGTTTGTATTTTATTTATTAGTACTATATAAATTCAAAATATTTGCAGATAAATTTAAGCTACCGATAGAGGGATCTGTAGATTAGTCCACTGTATTAACCAAGCTCTAAAGTTTATGCAAGAAAATGGACTTGATGAAAGAACTTATTTACAATTCATAAATCTCAATACAAAGTTAAATTCCCATATGTGATGTTATTTTTCAATAAATCACCCTGGAAGCATAAATTATATGCATTTTTGTGTTCATATATCATGTATATGGGTGGTGTTATCTTCTTATAAGTAGACAAGAATAGAGCTTATAGCATTTTTTATACCGGCTTTTAAGCAGTTAATAAATTTTCAAATTTATATGTAGGTCACTCAGAGTCATTTCCATATAAGTAGAGCAAACAAAAGAAAACACCTTTAGCAGTTGTTTAGCAGTTTTTAAGCAGTTCTCCTTAACCTTCCTATTGACTGCTAAGATACTGCTAAGGAAACTGCTAAGCAACTGCTAAGTTACTGCTAATGAACTGGCTAAGTACTGCTTAAATTGTGGACTGCTAAGAAAACTGCCTAATGATCAGTATGACTAAAACCTTCTGCCACCAACAGAGGAGAAGGCTAGTAAACTGTCTAAGAACTGCTAAAGCACTGAACTGTTAAGGTTAAAAAACTGCTAAAGAACCGCCTTTCACTTTGACTTGGGTATACACTTACACAAACACAAACACTTACACAAACATTATACTTGAACCAACAAGAATCACTTGTAACACAGGCACTCTTATAGAGCCTAATATAATTATCAGTGAAAATATACATGTACATGATTCTGGCACCTTAAATGTTGCTCATACACTTAGTGATCATAGGGCTACTTACATATATATTCATCAGAACAACAGCATTAATATGGCGTACAAACGCAAAGTATGGGATTACAAGCATGCAGATATAGAACTCCTTACTACACTCATATTACAAATTGATTGGAATAGAATTATTGATGACACAGAAAACATGGAATCTGCTACAAAAAACTTCACAGAGGAGTTTAATTCTATAATTCACCAATGCATACCCGAAAAAACAATAACCATAAGACCAAACGATAAACCATGGATGCGCATGGATTCTCTTTTAAAGAAAACTATTCGTGATCGCAATAGACTTAGGAAAAAAGCAAAAAAAAACTAAAACAGAATCTGATCGCAACAATTATTGTAAACTACGAAATAAGGTTAATAACATGAAAAAACATGCCATAACTAATTATTACGATAACATTGATTCTCATCTAAAAGATGCTAATAAGAATAATCAAAAATTATACTGGAAATTATTGAAAGACTTTTTTCACACTAAATCAACGAGTGAAATACCACCAATTCGATCAGTATATAAATGAAACTAACACAGATAAATTTGCAATACTAGACTCCGACAAGATTGAACTCTTAAATAAGTATTTTACATCTATCACTTTTTTAGATGACAGTGACCATGAACTTCCAAATATAGAAATTAGATGTAATGATAGATTTCCAGAAATGCAAATTACAGGATGATTACAGACATAATCTCAGTAATTCCTATCAATAAAGTAGTGGGTCCAGACTGCATCAGTCACAAAATGGTAAAGTCTTGTAAAAATACTAAAAACCACTGTGTATTTTATTTAATAAATCATTAATACTAAAAACATTTCCTGAATGTTGGAAATTGGCATATGTTCTTCCACTATTAAAGAAGGATGATCCCTCTATAACTTCAAATTATAGACCTGTCTCTTTGTTGAGTTAATTGTGTAAGTAAAATATTTGAAAGAATTATTTTCAAACATGTGTACAATTACCTACATTCAAAAAATCTTTTTTATAAATATCAGTCAGGTTTTTTACCTGGGCACTCTACTGTATATCAACTTCTAGAAATATACCATTCTATTGTGAAAAGTATTGATGAAGGTAAATTCTGCTGTATGGTGTTCTGTGATTTATCCAAAGCATTTGACAGAGTATGGCATAAAGGCTTAATTCATAAACTTCAAATGTACAGAATTAATGGTAAAATGCTAAAATGGTTTGAAAGTTATTTAAGCAATAGAACACAACAAGTCAAGTACAGACATCTGCTCTCTTCCATTGGTTATGTAAAAGCTGGAGTCCCTCAGGGATCTGTACTTGAACCACTCCTATTCTTGATATATGTAAATGATGTTGCTCAAAATATGATATCTGTTTGTAGATTATATGCTGATGATAATTCTTTACAACAATGTTCAGACAATATCAATCATATTGAACAAAATCTTAATCAAGATCTTAAAGTATTACATGAATGGTCAAAAAAATGGCTGTTGAAATTCAACCCACAGAAAACAAAAGCTGTATTTTTTCATATCAAAGCTTTGCAACAATTTCCAAATCTAATTTTTGATAACTGTCAAATAGAATATGTCACACAACATACACATCTTGGGATACTTCTGTCTTCAAATATGGGATGGTCTGATCATATTGATTTCATTGTAAAGAAGGCTTACAAAAAACTTGGTTTACTGAAAAAACTAAAATTTAATGTGTCAAGGGATATTTTGTCCCAGATGTATATTTCTTTTATCAGACCACAACTGGAATATGCAGTTGAAGTTTGGTCGGGGTGTACAAAGGCAGACATAGAAAAGCTTGAGAAAGTTCAACTATTTGCTGCTAGAATTGTAACAGGTCTTACACTTATTGCTTCTAAAAATTCACTTTATCTGGAAACTAAATGGGAACCACTGGAAAATAGAAGAAATTGAACAAATCTAGTAACAATGTACAAAATACACAATAATTTAGTACCTACTTATATTCAAAATATAGTACCTGATATTAGAGGCAACATTTCACAATACTCTACTAGAAATTCCTCCAATTATTCCTTGCAAAAATGCAGATTAGAATTATTCAATAAATCCTTTATTCCAGATACTGTTAGAAAGTGGAATGAAATTAAAATTAACATAATGGAGGCAACTTCTATGAAAAGTTTTAAAAAATGCTTGTCAAGCAATATTTTAAAACCTCCGAAGTATTTTTCTTTTGGTAAGAGATTTTGGAATATTATTCACACAAGGTTAAGACATAATTGTATTTTAAATTCTGACCTATTTCGCTGTAATTTAATTGACAGTCCGAATTGCTCATGTGGACAAATAGAGGATTCCTATCATTTGTTTTTTGTTTGTAGAAAATATGCAACAGCAAGATATTCTCTAATGAATAAGTTATTATCATTTAACAATTTGTACATTATAGATATCCATTTGATGTTATGGGGTGTTGATTCATTCTCTGATCAACAAAATGTAGAAATTTTTAAAGTTATTCATACCTTTTTAAAAGAGTGTGGTCGATTCTCTGAAAAATCTTAATTTTTTGTATATAAAGTATTGTGTTCTGGTATCAAGAGTTTACTGTCTTTGACACTACAAATTGTTACTGAAAATAATTTTTCTTTATTTTGGCAATTATATATTATAAAAAATTTGTATGAGGAGAAGACTATCTAAGTTGTCAGAACTTGTGTCTTATCCTTTTGGCTTTAATTGTCAATAAAATATGTTCAATTCAATTCACACTTACACTCCACAATTCAGCTCAATATCTGCAAGCTTCTAGAAAAAAGAGCGGAAAACCAAGTAGGACAGACTGACAGACAGACGGGACAGACAGCTAGACAGGCGGACAGACAGATGCAGAGGAAATCTATAGTCCTCTCTGGTTTCACTGGTTGGACCAAGCTTAAAAAATTCTTTGCTTGCAGTTGCCGACCTACAATTTTTAGAATGGGTAGGTAGGTAGGCATTCTTTTTTTTTTTTGGAAAAAAATGTTTTCCAATTTTTGATAGATAACAAATAACAGCTAGTGCTTTTCAAAGGCCTACTAAACATGAATAAGCTCCACTCTTGTTATAAACCATAGATTGACAAAAACACGTCAAAAATTGAAATGAATCAGTTTCAGTATCATGGAAAAAAAAATAAATCTACAAAATGGCTTAAAAAAAGTTTGGGTCTGGTGCATTTTCACTGGGTCGGTAGGCAACTGAAAAACAAATAAAATTTTATTTTAATCCTAGGGGACTAAAAATTCAAGAGTTAGAGCAAGAGATATGGGTAAAGGATGGTAAGATCAGAGAAAGTGAGATTATGATTAGAGAGAGAGTCAGGATGAAATTAAGGAGAAAGAAGAAGAACTACTGTAACTTTATTACGAGGGTTGATCCAAAAGTAATGTCACAACTTCAATAAAGTCGCTGCCAGTTGACGTAAAACAACAAAATTAATAATGATGAAAGCTACATTTATTTTAAATATAAGACCTGAAAATTTCAATTCAACATGATTTATACTTTTCAAAATATTGGATTTATATATATACAACGTGCATAATTGTGGTAGTCGCCGCACCTGAGAAACGTCATATGACGGATACGCGCCATCATACATTTAAAAGCTTCCCTTCGTTTCATTAAAAATTATTTGAAATTCACAAATGCCTTCACAAATTTCATTTTTCTAAAGAAACTTGGTATCCATTGTAAACTCACTCTTATCATGATTAATTCCTCTGTCCACTACCGGGTATAACATCTTATGTCAGAAAATGAAAGAGAGGTTTCACAAGAACATACATGCCAACTTTCCTGATTTTTTCAGGAGTCTACTGACTTTTAACCCTGTCTACCGCTTGTCTATCGCTTGTCTACCGATTAATTTTTTTTTCCCATTTCTACGGATATTTCGAAAATCCAGATTTTTTACCGATTTGCTTGGAATAATAACAATATATCCGTGTGCAGAAAACATGCTGTTTCAAAGTTTATAGGTAGGATATCTGTTTATTGCCGCTGATAACAGGTAATCAACAAATGTCAACTGTACTTCCAGTCATTACAGAGGTTTTAATTGCTCCTGAACCTCATTAACAGTGTATTTCAAAGCAATATGTGCTGCATGTATGACATTGGAAAATTTTGTTGAAATTTTGTCATTAACTCTGTCAAAAATGGTGGGATCGTATCTAAAACAGATCTTGACCTACATATTTATGTGATATATCTGTATACCAAATTTCATTTCAGTATGTAAAACAGTTGAAAAGAAAATGAATAGTAACTGCAAATAATTGAAAATTTTCTAAGTCTAAGGGTAATAACTCTGTCAAAAATGGTGCAATCGTACCAACGACAGAACTTGGCCTAGATATTTATGTGACATATCATGTGCAACAGTTGCAAAGAAAATGAGCAGAAACTAAGTGGACCGACAGACCGACCGACAGACAGCAGCAAAGCAATATATGCCCTTCCTTCCTTGAAGGAGGCATAAAAAGTTATTAAAATGACTTCTTAATATTCCCTCTGATTAAGAAAAAAATAATTTAACAATATTTTGTATAACAGTAGCCTTCTAAACTTTGTAACTTACCAACAGACAATGAACAGTTCAGCTTATTGTAAAGTTTAACATCTTTATTCATCTAAATAATAATGTTAACTTTGTGTATCACATTCTTTAAGACAAGGGGTATATTTATCTTAATATTAACATATTAAATAATTTTGAATAAAATTGTCTTTTTTTAGAATTTCAAATGATATTGTATTTGACTGTGAATTTGTTTAAGTTGATAGTCAGAGAAGGAAACACTTAAAAAAAAATTGAAGTAGTAATAATATATGATATATAATTAAAGTAGTAGATTGATAATTAAAAAAAAAAAACAACAAAAAGTTATTTCACGACAAAATGCTGTGAATTAGGAACATCATGTGGTAGTAGATAAACGGCATCCTGCTAGCTTGGGCTTAGTGGGTTAACCCTTTAGCTCAATCGGTAGAGCAATAGACTGACAAGCCAGAGGTCCCGGGTTCAATCCCCAGCAGAGGCAATAAATTGTCTCTGTTACATTCAGAAAATGTCATTACTCGCAATCTCCCCCAAGAAAATTTCAAAAGTTGGCATGTATGCATGAAAGATCAGTCCCACATCATCATACAACAGTTACAAGAAATAAAGCAGAACACAGATGAGACCTTAGAAGAATTCACTGAGAGAATTGAAGACCTATGTAGCATAGCAGAATTTTGTACAGGTAACTCTAGAAACCTCGAAGTGTGCGGGACCGAGGAAAAACTTCGAGAGATCAAGAGTTCAAGTTTTCAAGATCCAGATTTTTCCGGGTTTGTTTGACAGGTTTTAAAATTAGTCTTACCGGATGTAATGATTGTCAAGAATTCCTTATGTTTAACACATGGTTTTTATAAAACAACGATATGTCTTCGTATTTTAGATCAATATTTATTAAACTAAGTAAATCAAATAATGTTCTTCGTCAGTTCGTGTATATTTATTATATTTTATCATACGAACATCATTCTACGTCTTCGTTATACGAAAAATGCATTTTCAACAGCATGCCTTGGTATATAGCATTGTGAATTTTCTAAATATGTGCATTGAACACAATTCTGTATGTATTTATCCAACAATTGTCGTCATATTGACAGCGAGACTAATTCTGAATTTCCATATTTCGTTAAACTTTAAAACTGATTCGAAATAAAAAAAAAAAAAATCATCAAGTGCTTCGTCTTGTAATGTCTGCCATTACAATTTCTCAGCGACACTGCGTTTCTAAATATCTGTAATACAGGCAACGATCATTATTCTAATAGCACATAGGCACATAAGATTAATAATAAATCAATTATCACCTTGCAGAGTAAGTGTCACCTGAATAATCATCCCGTTTCGCGAGAGCCACGCCTTCTGCCTGGGGTCATTAAATGTTCAGGTAAAGTTGCTAATATTATGTATACACATAGCCACTTTGAGGTATCAAGGGAAAATTTCAATAGAATATACATAGCGGGACTGCATTTTGACTTCGAGGGATCAAGGGTTTCGAGAGATCAAGAGTTCGAGAAATTAAGAGTAAATTTGCTTACTTATATAGTGGGAAAAATCGGGACCGGAGACTCACTTCGAGCGATCAAGAACTTCGAGTGATCGAAGTTCGAGCCATCAAGAGTTACCTGTATATATAACTTTAAAATTGTGTTTTTATTTTTATGCATTTATAATTGTGAAATATAGGTAGATAAATAAAAGTTTTACACATATATAAAATTACAAAGTTATTAAAAGTGTCTGTGTTGATTTATTTTACAATTTTGTTGAATTTATTGTTTTCCCGCCAAAACTCTATTGAGCTATTGGTTTGGACATATCACATGACTAGTGACCATAGACAGGTTTTTGAATCTATTTGGGGTGTTTTGTCATTCTTGTCCAGTGCTGTGGTACCAGCAGGTTGTGTCTATATTTAGTTTACTTTAGTGGACTTAGGATTTTCAGTCATGGTATGTTCGACTTTTTAGCTCACCTGAGCCAAAGGCTCAAGTGAGCTTTTCTGATCACATTTTGTCCATCGTCCGTCCGTCTGTCTGTCTGTCCGTCCGTCTGTCTGTCCGTCTGTAAACTTCTCACATTTTCGACTTCTTCTCAAGAACCACGGGGCCAATTTTGACCAAACTTGGTACAAAGCATCCTTTGAAAATCTTTGAAAATCTTCTTCTCAAGAAACATTGGGCCAGAAAAGCTGAAACTTATGTGGAAGCATCCTGGTATAGTGTAGATTCCAAATTGTTCAAATAATGACCCCCGGGGGAAGGGCGGGGCCAGAATGGGGAATGAAAGTTTTATATAGAAATATGTAGGAAAAATCTTTGAAAATCTTCTTCTCAGGAACCACTGGGCCAAAAAAGCTGAAACATATGTGCCCATGGAAGGATCATGGGGTAGTGTAGATTTCAAAATGTCTAAATTATGATCAGTGGGGTAGGGTGAGGAAGCATTATGTATAACAAGGGGGAAATCTGGTAAAGAACAGAATGGTCAAAGCTTCTCAGGTGAGCGATGTGGCCCATGGGCATCTTGTTGTTTGGTTTTTATCTTTGAAGTTTGAGAATTGTTTCAGGATGAGATTTCTATATTTTCCAGTAGTTAAAAACTTGCATGTTTAATTCTTTTAGAACAGCACAGCACTTAGATAAATTTCCCATATTTTGTGGAGAGCCTAAATTCCATAATTTTGGTAAGTCATTTGTTAAATATTATTTGTAAATGTAAGTGTAAATAATTGTTTTATTTTATCACTAAACTTTCATAGTTAAATAGGTTCAGTGGAGATCACTTTATAAATTAAATTTATAAGTGTTTAAACTATAACTATATTGAGTAAATGCGTTCAGATTCGTATTCAGTGAGAGACTATTTTATGATTAGTGTTTTGTATTATACTATGAACACTTGATTATTATATACATTGCTGAGGTTTTGTACATTATTTTACAAGGCCAATTATCTTTAATATCGGGAATATCCTATTTACAATGTGTGAGATGAGTTGGAAATATTATAATATATAACCTGCTGAAATTTGAAACCTGTGTTGTCTTCTTTTACTATGCAACCAAGGCTTACATGATGGTTACCATAAAACACCAGAATACTACAAGAGCGTTATTTCCATTGATGCCTTCCTTAGGGGCTGTACCGAGAAATGGTCACATTAGACAGAGACTCAAAAACATTGGATGAGGCAGTCCAACATATGAAAAGTGCCATCACCAACCAGAAATTAATAATGGGGTCTAAAAGAGAGGTCAGAAAAGTTACATTTGAAAAGTATTCAGAAGAAATTTGACCTATAACTGTACACAAAGAAGATGTGGCAATGTTCAAGTTTTTGCAGACAAACAGACAGTCAGAGAGACAGAGACAATCAGACGGATAGACATGACAAAAACTATATACCTTTGAAAGGTCGTTTACATGGGTATAATTATATACTCTAACCCTGATAGCTTGGTGGAATGCATTCTGTTGAAACAAGAGGAAAATGATAGTTTGTTCACATTCTCATGATTCTGCATTGCAACTGATAGGCCTATAACCACTCAGATGCTGTCTATAATTCTGGATTAATCTGTACATGATTTATTCGATTAAAGTCTTCTAACTGTCTTCTTTGAATGGATAATTAGTTTTTGTTTGATCCGATTTTTTACCATGCAAAACGAAAGTAGGCCTGCCAAGTTGACACCCCGGAAAAAATTCCCTTTTTCAATTTTTTAACTTAGTTTTTATCATTTTTTAAAATATATTTGTCATTCGATATTTACCTTCAATAAACTGGTATCGTAGATGAAGTATTTCATTGGCTACACATGGTATGATCACTTTTCCTGTTCTCACTGCATTTTGACTGGTATTATTATAGAAAAAGAATCGGGATCGGGATGCAATTAACACCTTCCTGTATTTATACGTCATCGAGTTTGGTTACAGGTTAACAACTTTTCACTTTTGCAGTTGTAATTGTTTTAATTTGTGATTGACGATTAATAAATCAGTAAGTAAGAGTTTTAGAGATACATCGTCAGGAGCCAAACAGGACGAACGCCTCACCGTGCACGTGAGCGCCATGAAGAAATACGTGGTGGTTTGGGGGGCCACATTTTTTGTCGTGGTGTGTGTGTCGCTGTATCTGATGATGGAGACCGTGTCCACTAACATGGGTAAATCTCAGGATCTGGACGCTGTAAGTAAACATAGAGGTCAGAGGTGGGGTGGTTACTATCAGAGTACAAAATTTTGGTAAATGTGTGAACACTGTGAAGCATAGAGATAACAGTCACTGATATGATGGTGGTTAGTTTGTCAATAAACTGTTAACAGGTGATGTGTGAGCAGGTGTATCATCTAATGGTGTGTTTATCAAGATGATTCACATTATTTGGTTTTGCCTCTCAAAGTGACCAAAGTTACAAGTTTCAATCAAACTTAAGTCTTTTGGGTGTTTTGCTCTTTATTTAGGTCCAGTCCAAAGACTATTTCTACCTATACATAGCTATTAATTGCTACGTAGATATTTAAACCTACCCAAAGTAGCTATTTTTACCTTCTTTCTGCTTTACTTGCATTCTGTGGCCAAACGCAGGAACGGCACATCATGGTGAGCTCCAAATTTCTTGATACAGTCACACTTATGATGGATATATAGCAAAAATTTGGCCAAAAAATGATTACTTCGTATATTATCAATTTTGCATAGAAACTAATGTATAATTGCCAATTCGGAAAGTAATCATTTTTTGACCAAAATTTTGTTGTATTCATCATCAGTGTGACTGTATAAAAGAATATGGTATTCACCGTGTTGCGCTGTTTGGTCTTTTGGCTACAAAGTGCAAATAATACAAAAAATAGGTAAAAATAGCTACTTTGGGAAGGTTTAAATACCTACATAGCTATTAATAGCTATGTAGGTAGAAATAGTCTTTAGAATGGACCTGTTATTTATGAATAACTAAATCCAAACACAAATCTGTTGCCTCAGGTTCTGAACATAGGCCGATTACTGTCTGCTAATCAAAAATTGTTGGCGTCCGTATATAGAAGAGGCCAATCAGGGGTGTGCAATTACCATCACCCGATGCCCAGGGTTACCACTTTAAGAGGTCGGCTATTGTATTCAATGTATAATGTATTAGCCCATTGGGCTAGTAAATTGAAAATGAAAGCACAGTGTATACGTATATTTACCATGTTTACATTGACGAAATTGATGTACGATTCGGTGACACAAAAAAACCCAGTGCCAGCGCTCTGACCATCTGAGCTATTGAGAACCGATATATTAACTACAGACCTGTTTACTCTTTAAATTTTTCAGTATTTTGTATGGATTTTTAGTCCAAAATACGTCTCAAGTTATGCTATCATGAAAATACAGTTATACATTTCTTTAGAATTTAGCAATTAGTTTTCATTATGATCTTTCTCAGTTTCAACCCCCCCCTAAAAAAAAAAAACAAACAAAAAACTATAGGCTGTAGCAGGAACTCTGGACTTAACTAAAAAAATTAGCTGATTGTAAAATTTGCATAAAGATATCTTTCTAAATTGTTTTCAAAAAAGATTAAAACTAATTTTCAAAGTAATGAAAAAATGAAAGTTTTCTGCATAATATTTAGATTTGCATCATATTTATTTTGTTTTCTTTTTAAATGAGTCCATTGTTTGGATACATCCCAAAAGCGAACACTCATTTCAAGTTGCATAAAGTGCAAATGCTTGAAATTTTATTTTATATATACATGTACATAACTTAAAACACAATTCTTTAAAAAATTGTTTTAAATTTAGATGGGTGGTTGTATTAAAGGCATTTTTAATTTGATGGGTGGTGGGGGAGAAAGCAATTAAAAATGTATGGGTGGTGGGGTAAAAATAAAAGTGCCTTCCAACCCCCCCATACATTTTTTTCTGGAATAGCCCTTAGGAAATTTACAAGAAATACATCGAACACAGGAAACAAAACGAAACAGGAAATAAATTTTAATTTGTTCATGAATACCAACAAAATAAAATAAATAAAACTTGACAATATTAAATCACGGAATTAAACAATCAGTCAATCAATCTAAATGCCTCAAGAGTTAGTGGTAATCTGTAAACTCGTAACGTTTTCTCAAGGTTTGGCTTGCACGTACTTGTTATTATGACGTCATGTACGTAAAATGACGTTGATTCTAACCGTTGCTGCTAAATGGACGAGTATTACCTCAATATACTGATTTTATAAAAGTATGAAAATATACATTTGAAATGAAATCGTGTTTTTTGAGCATATTCAATAGTAAAAATACCGGTACTATAAGCTACAACTTCTTTATTTCGAAAATTCATGGCGTCATCGCTGGTATGAAACTACTTTGTTTATCAATATATTTGCCTGAAATTTTATTGATATTCTACAAATAAGCCATAAAACTCTAATGTTATGCAATAAAAACATGTTTAAGTTCAATAATTATTTATGTTGAATAGAAGTAAAAGAAAAAAAAGTCACAATTCAATTCAGTAAAATCGGCCCAAAATCGGCCCTGTGGCACTCTACGCAACTGTGTGATCGGCCCAAAATCGGCCCTGTGGCACAGAAGTGGTTAAAACTATTGGCCAGCAAATGCACGCCCATTTGAATACATCTTGAAGCAGCACCAGCAAAGTGTGACAGTCGGCAAAATGTGTAAGTTAAAGTTTTCTAAAAAAAAAAATCATTGAAGTGGGGGATGGGGTGGGGGTGAGGAAATTTACATATTAAATAGGTGATCAGAATGTGAAAGTATTTAGCTATAACTAATCTGTACATGCACTGCTATATACATTTTGCAGCTCATATACATTTTTTTTAATTTAAGAATTTCAAATTAATTAGATCTACATCTTTGTTTTGTAAATTATGCATTATTAAGATTACACGGATATAAGAATTGAACTTCTTGATAAATTACATTTTCCAAGCTTTTTTGGTAGGAAAGATACTCCTTATCAACAAGTATGAGGCTCAGTTTAGTACATCTGCCCAATTATTTTTATGCAAGTCTGCAAATTAAGGAACTTGGAATTTTTTCTGCACTACTTTCTTCTCCTACCGATTCTAAAAATAATTAGTGGGATGTACCCAATATGGAAAAGCATTTTTTTGATTTTACAATATTTCATACTGTTTGTCAATCTAGAGCATAAGTAGAGACATCATGCCAAGTTTCATGAAAATTCACCAATTAATCAAGATTTGACAGCATTTACAGTTCTATGTGTAATATCCTTAAAAAATGCTCCAATCTAGCCAAAACTGCATCCAAGTTTTTGGTCAAATGTTAGCCTTTTAACACATTTATATTATTCTTAATCACCTTAATAACTTTAAATACATATAGTCAAATCATAATCAAGCACTTAATTGGGTCAATTTCACTTATTTTAAAAAATTAATGTATTTCCGCACAAAATATGACCACTTTTCACCCTCTAATTCATAGTTTCTCCAGAAATGACCAAAAAATAAAGTTCACAAATACCCCGAAAGTAGTAAAATAAAAAAGTACTGATTATTTCCTGTCCATTGAGGTATCATTCATGAAATTTGGTCTATGAATAAAAAAGTTATAAGCCTCTATAATCCTATATAGAATCATTTGTTTCAAAGGAATTTTAATACCAATGCAAATTTACTCATCTATGACGTCACAATGACATCATAATAATGGATACCTCAATACATGTGTATCATTACTTTTCCCGTACTTTTTATTCAAGACAAAATCAGTGCTTATATACTATTATTAACTTTAAAAAAAATGAAAATATGTGGTTTTGCAGATTAAATAAATAATCCACTAAAGTTGTTTTGTTTCCATGGTAACCATTTTGTAATTTGTAGGAAAATGAGACAAAATTTTGAATTTCCTGACAAATCGCATTATTTTGTCTGTCAAATATTCATGAAATTTCAATTCTTATATCCGCGTAATCTTAATAATGCATAATTTACAAAACAAAGATGTAGATCTAATTAATTTGAAATTCTTAAATAAAAAATAAAATGTATATGAGCTGCAAAATGTATAGAGCAGTGCATGTACAGATTAGTTATAGCTAAATACTTTCACATTCTGATCACCTATTTAATATGTAAATTTCTTCATCCCCACCCCATCCCCCACTTCAATGAATTTTTTTTTTAGAAAACTTTAACTTACACATTTTGCCGACTGTCACACTTTGCTGGTGCTGTTTCAAGATGTATTCAAATGGGCTTGCATTTGCTGGCCAATAGTTTTAAACACCATCTGCATGGACCTAAAAAAAAATCAATACAATAAATGGCACAATATCACATTTGCAGACAGACAGAAACACAGACATTCAACACGTACAATTTTACCATATTCCTTTTATGCCCATTACTTGAAATTAATTAATTTTAAAAATGATTAATTGGCTTCCACCTGAAATCACACTGTTAACATATATAGGTAATTAAGTTAATTCAACAGAATAGATAAAAATCATGTTTTACTGACAATAATTGTACATTCAACTAATACATGTAATGCAATTGCTAAAAAATATGAGAGAAACCAGTTAATGTGCATGTTCACACACATCGTTTAACTCCCAGACAACTGTAACCAGCTTCACCGCGCAACTGATCTGAAATGATGTATGTCACGTATGTGACGTGCCGATCATCGACATGTTCCAAAAAACATTAAATTGTTATTTACAAATATTGTACTAAGGTATACCTCTTGCCTCCTGTGTAACATACAAATTCCTATCACCTATATACTGCTTTAAACAATGCACTGAACAGTTTTGACAACTTTCTGCTAAGTCTACTTTCACTTCGACCTTGACCCCCCATTGAATACCGATCCCGAACACATTTGTGAATTTTTGTGTATTGAAAATAAACCACAGTGGAGCATATACTTCTATATAATTGCTTCTTAATCAAATAATAGCGAGCGCAGCGAGCGTCGCGAAGCGACGCTCGTCACTGCAAGCTCTTAACATTATATTGGATATCACGAAAAGTAAAAAAAAAACTATGTACGTTTTGTATTTATTTCTCACCTTCGGGCACCTTTGCGGCTGTGCCAACTTCGACTTCGGTAGTCCAATTGCTTTTTCGATTTTTCACCAAATAGAAAAGTCTTTTTCTTTCACAATCTTGACAAATTTGCTTACATTGGGTTTGTAATACAATAATAATCCACAAGAACTTTTTTAAAAATTCATTTAGAACATGATACGATAGGCTGCATGTATTCTGGGAGATTTCCTGGAGACTCTTTTTTCATTGTTTCAAAAAACAAACTAAATCATATTGTAAATAAAGTGATTCAAAAAATTCCTCATCAAATTTGTTAGAATTTAAACCAATGACAATACTGATCAATGGACAACAGTTATTGATAATTTCACATTATATATAGCATAGCAGAATTTTGTTTATGTAACTTTAAAAATGTGTTTTTATTTTTATGCGTTTATAATTATGAAATATAGGTAGATACATAAAAGTTTTGCAAATATATAAAATTACAATATTATTAAAAGGGTCTGTGATTATTTATTTTACAATTTTGTTGAATTTATTATTTTCCCGACAAAACTATTGAGCGATTGGTCTGGACATACCATATGACTAGTGACCATAGACGGGTTTTGAATTTATTTGGAGTGTTGGTCACTCTTGTCCATTGCTGTGGTACCAGCAAACCGTGTCTGTAATTTTAATTTACTTTCATGGACTTGGGATTATTCATTCATGGTATGTTCGACTTTTTGTTTGGATTTAATCTTTGAAGTTTGAGAATTGTTTCAGGGTGAGATTTCTGCAGTTTCCAGTAGTTAAAACTTGCATGTCTAATTCTTTTAGAACAGCTTAGCACTTAAATTTCCCATATTTTTAGAGAGTCTAAATTCCATAATTTTGGTTATATTTCTTAAATATCATTTGTAAATGTAAATAATTGTTTTATTTTATCACTAAACTTTCATAGATTTGTGAAAAAAAAAACGAACATATTTGACTGTTAATATTGTCGCAAGTAATATTTAAATGTACATTCAACTTATAACTTATTATGTTTATATTGATGTTTACGTGTATTATTAATAGTCCCCTACCGGTGAAACCGGAGGGGACTATAGGTTTCCTCTGCGTCCGTCCGTCAGTCTGTCCCACTTGGTTTTCCGTACTTTTTTTCTAAACGCTTGCAGATATTGAGCTGAATTTTGGTACGTGAGTGTATCTTAATGAGTTACAGATCAAGTTTGAATTTCGTTTCGCTTCATTGATTTTTGACAGAATTATGGCATTTTGAATATTTTTCATTCCCACTTGGTTTTCCGCACTTTTTTTCTAAACGCTTGCAGATATTGAGCTGAATTTTGGTACGTGAGTGTATCTTAATGAGTTACAGATCAAGTTTGAATTTCGTTTTGCTTCATTGATTTTTGACAGAATAATGGCATTTTGAATATACTTCCGATTGTCGACCAAAATATGAAGCGAGGAAAAGACGATGGATAAATGAGTTGAATTGTCGTCTTAATGTATATTATTTCATTAGATTTTAAGGCATTTACAACTTGAAAATCTTTCAGTTTAACCTGGACATGACTTTTGCACATTAAAAAATGACATCCTGAAGAAAAAGGGAAACCCGGTGGGGGACATGTATTGCTTATGCAATACTCAGAATGCTTGTTAGTCCCCTACCGGTGAAACCGGAGGGGACTATAGGTTTCCTCTGCGTCTATCCGTCCGTCTGTCTGTCCCACTTGGTTTTTCGCACTTTTTTTCTAAACGCTTGCAGATGTTGAGCTGAATTTTGGTACGTAAGTGTATTTTAATGAGTTACAGATCAAGTATGAATTTCGTTTCGCTTCATTGATTTTTGACAAAATTATGGCATTTTGAATATTTTTCATTCCAACTTTGTTTTCCGCACTTTTTTCTAAACGCTTGCAGATATTGGGCTGAATTTTGGTAAGTGAGTGTATCTTAATGAGTTACAGAGCAAGTTTGAATTTCGTTACGCTTCATTTATTTCTGACAGAATTATGGCATTTTGAATACTTTTCATAATCGCTTAATTGAGATCGGGTTCGAACTGCGCTAACTTCCGATTGTCGACAAAAAAATGAAGCGAGGAAAAGACGATGGATAAATGAGTTGAATTGTCGTCTTAATATTTATTATTTTATTAGATTTAAGGCATTTACAACTTGAAAATCTTTCAGTTTAACCTTGGACATGACTTTTGCACATTAAAAAATGGCATCCTGAAGAAAAAGGGGAACCCGGTAGGGGACATGTATTGCTTATGCAATACTTTCAGAATGCTTGTTATTTTTATCTTTGGAACGGAGCCAAATGTCCGTGGGGGAGTTGTGGTAATTTAGTTTAACTGAAAAAATGTTTTGTGTACATTATTCTCTAACGGTCACTCATTGTTTATATAACTATTTTTTAGATTTTGCTACTCGATGCTCCTCGCCAGGATCGGTTAGTTTGACCTTTACATAGTTATTTGTTTTGAACGCGACGCTCCTTATAAGCATCGGCCAGCGGGTATATATATGGGGGAAATTTTTGGTCAGTTATATTAGTTACCGTTTCGCTGGAAATTTATTAGTATAGTCACTGTTTTACTTGGGATTTCTTTGTACATCGATCGTTCATAAGATAGTGGATTATTGTGTAAATATTATGATGTGTTTTACGGGCACCTGTCCCTGTAAATAAATTGTGTATAAAACTTACTAATCGTTTTATTTCAAACAAGGAGGAGATTTTAAGACCATTGAATATTATTTTTACTGAATAATGGATTGATTTAGCCGTTTACCGCTCGACGGCACTACATATTTCTTGGCTTAGAATCATTTAACGTCTTCATTTGATGTAATTGCGTTCTCTTTGTTTAAAGGTTTCTTGCTTGGCATTGACTGCTACTGCATGCCCAAGCCACAGAGGAATCATGTCAAAATTGCGCTTCGGATTTGTGTGATATATGATTTACACCCATGATAGAAAAAAATATTAAAATGCGCGTGTTGAAAAATAAAACAAAATGTTGACATTTAAGTTATTTGTTCATGGATTATTGAGGACTTGAATACAAAAACGCCGATTTCAAAGGCATCTTCTATTTTGAACACTATTTAAGATTGTTCCTTCTATATGACTTTTATTGAACATTTTGGAAGAAGTCACTTTTTAAAATATGTTTCACAGTAAAACCACAGATTGTGTAAGACAGCTATTAATTCTTACATCTACAAATGCTGCTGACGTAGGGTGAACTATGGACCTCCAATAGAAACTGACACGTTCTTTCAACAGATGGGCCGTGCTCTGAAAAATTGATTATGACATAATAAAACTTATGGTGTCTGACAAATGTAGCAGATGGATTTAAATAAAGTCATACATGTCTGATCCTTCTCAAGATGTCAAGGGAAATTTTCGTTGCGACATTTGTGAGAGGAAGAACGCCCTTATAAACACTCAATTGTCAAAATCAAAATACCTGATACTAAATTTAAATCTAATGACAGTGAAGTAACAACAGCTGGTCACAGGGACGTAGAGGGTTATCCCCAACATTACCTTTACTATGGTATTTGTTCATTGAAAGTTAGGTTGGCCCCCACTTTATACCATGGTATAGTGATATCAAGGATTGATTGATTGTATATTGTTTAACGTCCCTCTCGAGAATTTTTCACTCATATGGAGACGTCACCGTATGCCGATGAAGAGCTTCAAATTTTGACCTTTACTCGGCACTCAGGGCCATTGAGCAGTGAGGGATCTTTATCGTGCCAACGCCTGCCGCTGACACGGGGCCTCGGTTTTTAAGGTCTCATCCGAAGGACCCGCAACTTTCACTTCATAGTGCCGAGCGCATGGCGAAGGAACAGCTGCTACCAATTTTAACGACTAGGTCAGTCGCGGCCGAGATACGAACTCACCACCTCCCGATCACGGAGCGAGCGATTTACCGACTGAGCTACCGTGAACGGTGTAATATCAAGGAATGTAAGATAAAAAATTGTAAGTTATAGTGAGAAGGTTTCGAAAAAAGTTGACCACTAGCCCA
>PRKT01001326.1:12995-78893 GCA_003671525.1 Saccostrea glomerata | reverse complement strand
CCCCCCCCCCCCCCCCCCCCCCCCCCCCCCCCTCCCCCGAAACAGGATTTTCCAGTTAAGTCAACTTATATTTTTTTAATTATTTTTTTTTACTTTTTTCTTCAACTTTTTCAGGCAAGTAAAGAAAAATATTCTGGTTGCCCCCCCCCCAACCCATTTTCAAAAACGATGCTACGTGGCTGGGTGAAGTAACTGATTGACTGTATAGATGTATTCATGCAAAGAAAGATACATTGTTTTCAAATATTTGAATTTTTACGCCCGAATCGATAGATCCAAGGCGTATATTGTTTTTGTCCTATCAGTCTGTTTCTTCTGCCAATTTTAACTTTTGTAGAATGAAAGATCGATTGATTATAAGTTGTTTAACGTCACTGTCGAGAATTTTTCACTCATAAGGAGACACCACCACGTGCCGGTGAAGGGCTCCAAATTTTGTCCTATGCTCGGCACTCAGGATCTTTGAGCAGTGAGGGATCCTGCCAGCACCTACTGCGACAAGGGGCCTGGCCTCATTTCATACGGCTATTGTTTAATTTGATAGTAAATACTTCTTATTCGAACACATAAAATTCTTAAACCAGCATCTGTGTGCTCCTTTTGAAGATTTAAACCAGCTGCTTATTCCCTATTAAAGTCACTCTTGGAAGTAGGTCCTCCTTATTTAGCTCACCTTAGCCGAAGGACCAAGTAAGCTTTTCTAATCACATTTTGTCCGTTTGTCTGTCCATCGGTAAACTCTTCTTCTCAAGAACCACTGGGTCAATTTTATCCAAACTTGGTACAAAGCATCCTATATAAATGCAAGTTTAAATTTTAAAATAGGACCAAGGTAAGATAATCAAGAAAAGACAAAATTTGGGTGGGTGTTGAAAAAAATGTGTATCAATATAGACTATCATTTATATTGGACACTCAATGAGTAACTCCAAAGTATGGTATTTATGTTTTATATATATTATGTGTCACTCTATAGGTGGCACTCTAACACTCATCAGTCTACATTGTCTACTTACACATCAAGAATTAAACAGCATATACATGTTTAACAGCTACTTTGCTGACATGCAGACTACATTGAAAAGCATTATTTTTGCAAGAATTGTATGCTATTTTGTCTTCTTTTTTCGGATGAAGCTGGTTGCCTGATAAGGACAAAGTGTTACAGATCTCGAAAGAAAAATGAAAGCCCACATGGCATGAAGGTATTTCTTTAAATTATAAATCTATATGCATAAAAACTCATCTCAAATAGTTTCGTTCATTTCAATATGGAATTGAAGGATTCTGTGATAACAAGAATAGATATGGGTTACCCCATATCCAAAGATATTCGACTGTTAGATTTAATATGTTTAACAGTGTCTATAATGACGTTAATAAAAAAAACTGCACTGTCTAATTATGGAACTGTTGTAAATATCGTGGTTCCATAGCATTACGGTCACCCAGTCTCCTAACAAACAGTACACATAGGCCTACATGTACCTGTAGCTTTGGTCTACACACGTGCAATGGAGCTGTCACACGCATCCAGCGAGCTCGGAGAAACACGTTTTGTTTTGCCGAGAAGTTACGGTGTCAGACAAAACTTTTCTTTTCTTAATTAGATCATATAAATACGAATTCTGATTAATAAAAGTTATACAATCCCTGTTGAACTATATATAGTTTGTTCTAACATTTGCATCTGCAACAACTTGTGTTTAAAATGGCCGGGTTGGGAAAATCAGGACCGGGTCGGAAAATTCTAAACAGAAAACATGGAAAACCTTTTTTGTTTTGAAAATAACTGAAATATACTAATATATTTGTCGCAGAAATTACGCAGTACAGTTAAGGTGCGCAATGGAAATGTCGACTAAATTTTGTATTTAAAAATGTATTCGTAATCGGGATGGCGATTATTTCTAGTACAATATTTATATTGGATAATTGTAATTATGATTAATAACAACATATCGAGGACGATTATATTTTATATTTAGACTAGTCACGTGATGCAGCAGTCATTCGATTTTAGCACATTGACCTGAAGTATTGATGTTACATATAAATATCACTAGTGCAGGGGCATAACCAAGTTAAATTTCCAAGTTAAGTATATAAATATTTTCAACACGCATTGTAGTTTCTAAAAAGTGCTGCGATCCTGTCTAAATTTTGCAATTTCATTGTTAAAATTATACTTGTATGACCGAATGCTAAATTTTTTGCTGGTCAGCGGCTTGAAATTTTGATATAATTAAATTGTTTTAAGATTTTATCAGGATCGCAGCACTTTTCAGATACCTTAATAATTCTACAGTTGAAATGTAAAAGCTTACTTTGATCCATAGAGTGTATGCCCTTGCACTAGATCGATTTATTATGACCCTCCACATTATCCTCCGATGTACTTGCAAACAAATATACGGCACTGTCAATTAAATACGTAATGTACAGAAAATATATTAATAAAATAGTGAAGAAGACATTAAATTCAAGTTATTGGCCCAAAGAATATCTGTAAATAATATTTTATTTAATTAGAGAATACATATTTTTTTGAGAAAATATCACTTGATCTGTCTCTCAATGCATACAAACTACGTCACGTTGTAAGAAATGACGTCATATTGACAAGTGTATTGCGACCAGTGACTTGTTTATAACTTGTTATCCCATGACCGACAAATTTTTCTTTGATCTTCACAAGGGTGTATTTCTCATATCAACAAAAGTGTTGTGATATATTAAATATCACATATGTGATATAAAGCTAGCGATATCCAACCGTTTTACCCTAGATGTAGGAGAAGCCATGCAAATGAGACAAAAATTCGTTTCTAGATTTTAATGAACTAACAACAGAAACAAGAAAAAAACACAATACAGATAGTTAACACAGTTTAAATCAAAATGCACTAATCTTTACAAAAAAAGACACTGACACGGTCTGGCGGAGCAATTCTCGAAGCGGATAGCTTCATCTCCCATAGGAATTCGCACATTCAATGGTAGTTTCCTTCCGGGCATCCTCTGAAAAGTTCATTTCATGAACACCTTGCTCTCATGCACAGTAGAATATCGGAACAGATTTGATATTAAGTCCTCGATCGGGGGTAGGGAAATCCGTATGCGCCCCTGGCTTCAATTACAGTGTACAAATCATGATATAATGTTCGAAAGTTCTTGGTATATAAAAGTGAGTATTTCGGGAATTATTTTAAACTCACCAAGTTGTTGTTTCGCCGAGATTTCCAGTCATTGAACGCTTGAACCATGTTGACTGCCCATGAACTGATGAAGTGTTACGGCGTGTGGTTTTACTTTCTTGATTTTTTAAGCGCACTTATTTCACTGGCCGACACATGTTTTCCGAATCTGTATAGGTAGTATTTTCAGTCCATTCCGTAAAATTTTCCCGTTTCAATTCCGGAAATGATCTCAAACACCAACACTGTAAATCGAAATTCATTCAAGTCCTGGCCACATGGGCCATTTTTAAATCCGATCGCCTGAGTTCATACAATCTGAACTGCTTGACTCGATTGAAAATGATCCTCGTCGTAGGCTTGCTGCAAAAACGGCGATTCTTTACGCTATAGACCCCTTCTACTTTTTTCCAAATCCATAGAATACAAATGAATTGATTATCTCAAGAAAATGATCACGTGGTACAGTACTAAGAAAATTTACCAAATTTGTAAATCCGTTACTTGGATACCAAAAACCCTTCGCGTTAAGACTATCACGTGGTTCTGATTCAAAGTCTTTATTAGTTGATGCAAAGAAAATACCTAATATTAGAAGAGGTCAAATGAAGGGTCATGGGATAAATCAGTTACATGATTGACAGCTCGATGATGCATACAAAATATCGTTTCGTTATTGCGAACTCGGAGGCTAACGCCTCCTCGCGTGCAATAACTCAACGATATTTTGTATGCATCATCTCGTGTCATCATATAACTATTACATATGTGGGATTTAACTAACAACAAAAAACACGCTGTAGTAAGTTTTTATGTAGTTTGATGAATTCTAACTGGTTAAATTTAGCAGATAAACTCATTTTGTGGTATTTTAAAGAAATGTTGTATGACGTATATTGTGTATGATGTCATAGTCAAGTATTCCCGTACAAATTAGGCTCCGCCTCCTTTTTGTAACCTTAACTGTGCTGCGTACTTACATTATTCAAGTTCTATATATAATGGTATGCTGAACTTCAACACGAACCCGAATCTCCAACCCATGCAGTTCTCGTTTTGCAACAAATACCCTACAGTTTACAAAGTGTACACACGAGCAGGCCAGGGATTGAAAATTCCGTCATTTAATAATACACACACACAGAATGATTATTTTTTTCTTTAAGAACAAATTGTATGAAAATTAACGGACTATAAACATGTACTTAATACAATTGTTGATATAGTATTATCAATTCATTGGTGAAAAGATATGAATCGAAGAATGACCTAATTATTCTCTGTTATCAAACACGTAACAAGTATATACTGACAAAACGTCACAAATACTCAAGCTGTAGAAAGTCAAATAGGAAGTATCGTTATATCCTAAAATGGTTTTAAGATGAGGGCTATATATTGAGTTCAATCCTCTGTTGAATAAACTACATGACTGTATACATGAAACAACATTCATATATTGAATTTTATTAGAAAAAAACATTATTAATCGTACTTAATTACTTTTTAAGATGAATTTACGTGACACACTTCCAGGAATATTTTATAGAGCATAGTAACGTTTCCGAAATGAAATATTTTATGTAGACATTTAATGTACGAGGTCATTCAAAAAGTTCGTAGACTTTTGTCCTAACTTTTTTATTTAACGTCCTATTATATCCAAATTTGGTACAAATGTTTCAACAACAGATTCAAATAATTTGAGTAAAAAATTGGAATGTATCTCATTTATTAAAATTACGAAGGATTTAGAACAGCAAAAATGGTGTCACGGAGCACGGTCAAAATTGAGTAATTTTCGAATTTTCACTTTTTAGTATTTATAACTATACCTTAAATAATTGGAGCTAAATCGAAATAAAATTTACATGTTTAAATAAAGTATTGCTGTAATAATTTAAATTAAATCAGGTTATGTAATATCTCGCTCCATTTAAAAGATATCAGCTTCTAAATACATATAGACTTGATTAAAAAAGGCAAAAAACCATGACATTGGAGGACGTCACGGAGCAGCAAGTAGCAATAAAATTAGACTTTACATTCGAAAAACTTCTTCTTCAAGCTCAAAAAATCCTTTTAAACCAGGATCTGAATAAAAAATAATCTGTGTATCTGTATTAAATTGAAAATACAATTTTTCAGTGATAGCGAATTTGAATCGGACGATGGATCGACTGCAAAGAAACAGATTAAAGTTAAAAATATTGTCAAAAGAGTAAGAACGTCATCGAACGTAATGTGTGCTTCAATGTTGCAGAAATAATAGAGTTGCATAGTAAATTAAAGAATTTGAAAACAATAACATAATGATTCTTATTCAAGCTATATTTGTACAATTGTTAGCAAACTAGGTGTTAAGTGTTGTGGATATGTGTTTTGAATAAATAAAGACGCTTCAAACCGTTTTTGAAATATAAAAAAGAGTATACTTTTGACAAAATTTCTCAGCGTTGATTTTGACGTTATAATATTGGTTAACCGTGCTCCGTGGTAACAAAACATTTTGCTTTAAATTTTGGCCAATATGAGTTCTGTCTAATCAAATAGAATGAAACTTCACACTTCAACAAAGTAAATGTTTATGTTTACGAAAATGTGTTGATCTATGATCTTGTAATAATCATATGACGATGACAAGCATTGTCTACGTATTTTTTGAATGACCCTCGTACATGTACTTCAAACTATATACGTTTTTGTATTTTTTGCTTAATGACGTACATCTCATTCAATACATACATCAAGTAAGATAGCTTGCTAAAAGCCTATAGAAAAGTTTTTCAAAGTGAAAGGGGGGGGGGGGGGCTCCAGGCTCTAAAAAATCCACGTGACTACGGGTTCATCCATCGTTGCAAACCACGGACAAAATGTACGATCCTCTCCTACTGAGGACCGTGGCTTGAGACGATGGGGTTCATCTTTCTGAGCGGCATGTCAAATGCATATTCGGTACGAACCAAAAGAAGTATATAATTTCCGGTACCAAAGCTTAATACGAGAATTTAACATTGATATTGTGTTTTTATTTTACTGTCTCTCAAATTACACTTCATTTGCAGGCCCGTGAAAAGCAATTTCAGTTGGGGGTACAGCCATACATTTTCTGGCCATGCATTGTAGAATTTGTTAACGATGAGGTAACCTGCGTCACCTTTCAGAGTCGCAGAGGACTCGTCCAAGGATGCTTTGTCGGCGACTGTAAAAAGTTACCTGAGATTCATATGCAAAGGAAAGCGTGAAATCTCTGTATAGAAACTGTTTCGGCTGCGACGCTTCACTTATTGTTCATTCGCCATAGAAAATAATCCGCTATTTAACACTTAATATCTTTGAATATACAAACGTTTTCAAGATAAGCTTCATTTTTGTCTCTAGAAATATTTTTATCTACAAATATAATATATTTTTGTAATTTTAAACTGAGTAATTCGATGACCTAGCATCGTTTTAGATAACTCAAGCCCCTCTAGGGCTTGAGTAAAAAAAAAGGCTGATGAGGGAGCGAGCGTAGGAATATTTGATATTTTTTATTTGCATTTCGGGGGGAAAGTGACTTTCTAATGATATTTTGACGTTATTTTTGATTTCTTTAACGTATGACATACACAACTAAATACATTTATCGTGAACAATGATGGAATTATTTTGGTCGGACCAATATGTGCGAGCTGCCGCTAAATACAGTTATATATCTTGCAAAAAAAAAATTGACAAATCCCCTTATAGTAGTATTTATATTTATATTCAATCTACAGGTTTTGCTAAAAAGTGATAAAATAAAGCATTCATATTGCTCATGCGATATTGGACAGAGTGGTAATTGTGGACATGTCAGTGACATGACAACGCACTTCAACCTCCCTAAAAGATCAAGACGTTTTTACATTTCTGTTTCAAAGAATGAATCCGTTGACATAAAAACTTTACTTGATAAAACGGCTGACACAAAATTTTGTTCGATACAGTTGTTGTTGAAAGTTCTGATGTTGTAGATACTAGATTTGGAACATTTCAAAAGGAAAACCCTAGTTATTTGTTATCAACAAAAACTGTGTGAAGGTTACATTGTGAATTTAGCGAATAATAATACGTTTCCTTATCTTGCTAGCTAAAAATGTTATGTCGAACAATGTAACTCCGTTTTAGATTCTGTTGAAGTTTGGGAGGTAGAAGGCACAGAAGTTGAAGAGGTAGTTTCTTTGCTTATCAAACCGAATAATTATTGTACGACCTCTCTAAAGGATTTTAGATGGGGAAAAGATAAATCAATTAAAAGTTATTCGTGATTTTATTATTATTTTTTTTTTTTTACAAAGGACCGTTCTTGTTAGACATGAACATTGGGTATTCACAAAGGCACTCAGTGAAAGACATTCTTCAGTATAATTTTATCCAATCACTGACGTCAGCTCACCACAAATCTTCCACAATTTGACCAATGAGAGTTAGTTGCTAATGCGAATCTAAATCTTAGTGTCATCGGAAGTACAATATCCGCCATATTGGATACAGTGTTTTTCTTGAATCAACAGAGATTTTTTTTGAGCATATAAGAAATTGAAGGTGTCTACACCAGTGACATACTGTTTTATTAAAAGCTAATTTTAGAGTAGGTTCCGTGGAAGTATATTGTAAGGCTGACAAAGCATAGAAACCAAGTAAGTACACGTTAAAATCTATCCCCCCCTCCTCCGCTTCAGGACCATACTAACATGTGTATTCTAGTTAGCTATTATCGCTATTTTAACAGTTAAATCTTACAGATTTTTGTTGCAAATAATGTACGAGAATGTGAATAATTAGAGCGACTTCATTTAACCTGCACTGGTCGTAGCTGATAACTGAAAATGATACGATAACATGTACCCCCAACTGTTACAGATTGTCAGGGTTGTGTCTGCTTTTTTCTCACACATGTGTGGTGTATAATTTATCAAAGTCACTGATAGGGAGTCTATTTATCGCCGATATCAAGTTACAAGTGGGTTTAATTAGTTTTATGAAGAGCAGAAGTAATTAATGTTTAATATGTTTTACGGTGTGACCGTTAGTGAGGGCGGAGCCGTGAAGAGAAAATTGCTACATTTTATTAATGATTAATCAGTTGATCAGTTAAATTCTGAAATTGTCAATGCATAGTCCTAAAGCAAAGGTTTAGCTTCATGCAGATCTATGGTCAGTGTCGGAAAATCATAACAAAGAACTCGGTTCTCTTGAAAAAAAAGTTTTCCCATCTCTTACATGTACCTCATTACTTTTCATTCAAATAATGCAAGATACTGAGTATTTCATCATGAGATGAATGGTTGTCTACCCAGAGCACTTAAAGTTGAAGAACGTTGTGGGAAAAAGAGGGGCATGCATTGGGCCATTGGACCAGTAATGGGTTCAACACACCAGGGCAAAGAAATATGAGACACCTAGATCCAACGACACCTTAAACTTTGATAGTTATATACGTACATTTATGTAACAGTAAACTCGTTCCAAAATACTTAGTCTAGTTATATCCAACAAATAATAATTCAAAAAAAAAATTAATCAATTCATAAACTTTTTCTCAGAACCAATTCTTTTTCTTTCACTCCTTGATTTATATGCTTATTTAACAACTGTACACTTATCTAGAAACCTCAAGTCATTTCTCAACTGTTATTACTCCCATTACATGGTTTAATGATGTCATCTAAAGTAAGAACAATATCATTGTCAAGACCAGGTCAGAAGGCGAACTTGGGACCCAAACTACAGACAGATGATCTACTTCCTGGATGAATCTAATCATCAGACCAACATTTGACTGAGTTACTATCACAAGGGTTGAAAATATAGAAGCATCACACCTTTTATGAGAAAAAAAATTTTCAAACTAAGATTCTGAATATTTACTTCATGTTTTTAATAGATAAGCAGATTTATTAGATTTAAAACTATATTAATATGCTTGATGTGTTTCAAGTTAAATTTGAGTATTTTAGTGTACATATAGGTACCGGTATGTATACATTAACAGCATGCACTGCACTTTGAAGTCGTATATAACTTTGTGGATATTTTCGTGCATTTACTGAAAAATGTATGTAGACTTAACAACTACCTCTCCAGACTGTACATTATACATTGTTTAACTTATTTTTTTCCTGCTTTAATTTAGACTTTATATGTAATTGCAATTGTAAAAAAAAATCTTTTTTGAATTTTCTAAATGCATACAGCGTACTACCGGTATTAGATTTTTCTTTTAATAGTGATATTAATAAGAAACTAAAATTTTGTCATTTGAAAAACTTTATAAAACAAATATTTAAATTTTTAAAAAATGCAACAAAAATGAGATTCAGACTTCCATAAATCTGCTAAATATTTATGTATCCATGTACAAGTAGATATTCATAAATAAATGTAATTTGGATACCTTAAAAAAGGAAAAGAAAAAAAGAAATCCACACCCTATTATAAGGTATTTTATTTTATCACTTTTAAAAAAAATTAAACGTTCAAAAATTTATACTGTCAAAAAAATCCTCTATTTCTGGCTTGGTATGTATTGACAAGTATAATCCTGAAGACATTTATTAGTCAATGGCAAATGAATAACGATTTTCTTGTGAAAGTGGCCACAGATAGATCCGCTCCTCCATCGTGCAGACGACAACGCCACCTTTAGGTAAATTCTGGCCAATCAAATGCCGTTTTACTTGTTAGCGCGAACTATAAATAAAACCTAAGCGTCTAAAACGAAAGTAGGAAGGGCCTGTTTACTAATGGATTTGATTTGAAGTTAAAAAGAATCACTACACATTATCTTTGGGTTAAATGTTTTTTACTTTGATGAGTCTCATCACGAACGAGAATTTGCGCGTGGATAAAATCGACGCCATTTTAGCGACGACGCCATATTGGCGACAAGAATCTCAGTTCCATAGGTATTGTAAATGACATATAGTTCACAATAGATTTCTTTTATTTTTCATATACATACGTGTTACCTGTAGGGGGAGCTTCGCCCATTATAAATCCCCCTGTTTACAACCTTATCATTTGCACAAATTTTTGCTTTTAAGGTCAGGCACTACTAACACCTGTTTTCTTAATTATATCCTTCAATGAAATTAAAGTATGTTTTATCTGAAGCACATGAATATTAATCTTGAATTAATAATCTTATAAGGATTCATTTTTTAGTAATTAACAGTAAACTGAGCATAATGCAGATGCATGTCTTCATAGAAGGATTGTTTTTTCACAGCAACACATTCTAATTCAGTCGTGAGATACAGATTTGATTAATTGTTTTTTGACTAAAGAATGTTGCCACGATTCAGACGAACAAGAGGTGGTGACCTGATATACCATAGGAAGGAAGAGGCAGAGAAAGGATTAGTGAGTGCACCAAATGTCTGTCCCTCTGAACTTCCGTCCAAAGTGAGGGCCGCTTTGCGAGCTGTAAGGTTCCATGGTGGGGACGTGAGGAACGATAAACATGTTTTAGGGCAGTACGTCGTTCAGTTTGGCAAATACAGGGGCCAGACCTTCTTGTTGAAGGTTGAGAACTGTCTGGGGTATTCAGGCTGGCTAGTGGATGCCATGCGGAGAGAGACGATTACTCAGGCTCCATTGTCACAGAATAAGCATGCCTTTAAGGACTACTTACTGTCGTATGATGAAGGTGAGCAAAGTATAAATCACCTCGATTGAGAAATATTACAGTCACATGCTTTTAAAGCACTAAGTTATGCCACGGTACCAGAAATTATTATGAATTAAGAATTCAAAAATATTTTAAATTTGAATGTAACATGTGTACATCTGTGTATAAGTACCTAGACTTTATGTACTGGTAAAATTAAAGAAGTTTATTAACTATGAAGAAAAAAATGTATATTTCCAATCTTTTTAGAAGCTTTTATTTGTTTTGGTTAATAGTTTTGGTGTTAACTGGGGAGCATTTTATATCTACTATTATTCGTAATAAAACTAAATACAGTAAAATATGCTTGTAATGAAGTGTCTGAGACTAATGATTTTGCTTCATTAAAAGGACTATTGATTATATTCGTTAGGTTAACAATGTATTAAAATGTCGCAGGGAATGAAAATCACTTAGCTATAAGCGACAATTCATTTTAAGCTTTTTCGCTATAACTGTGTTTTATTGTATGTTTTTCTGTTGATGAAATAATGTGAAGTGATTGTTACATTTTATATTTTGACATTTATTCCTGAACATACAAAAGATTTGTACAATCACATTCTATAACTCTCTATAAGGTTTAATAACTTTATGCGTGTTATATAGAAATTTCTTCTTAGCATTATTCTTAACTTTTAGTATAGTATAATTGGCAGAGTATAGTATTAATCACTTTAATTATGCATGTAAAAATTCTTTCCATAAGGTCGTGAGGTTGTGGAGTTGAAAAAAAAGCAGCAAGTAAAAGAGGAGGAGAAGAAGAAAGAAGCGACTTTGCCACCACAAGTACTGTTTGCCAATCTTCCTGCTGCAGAGGCAAGAATACTTCAGAGAGAAAAAGCGGCAAAGTCACGACCAACCATAAAGCCGACAATTCCGAGGCCAAGTCCAAAAAAGCATGAAATGTCAGATGAAGCCTTATTGGGGGAAGTTGAAAAGCTAGAAGACATGCTGTCACAAGGTCATTTTTTTCCATATATTTACTTTGTTTAAAATATTGTCAGTTATTCTTAAAATGCGAAAACATGCAATATTCTTTTATTGAAAGTTACAGTGAAATGAAATTATACATACTGTTTTAAAATAAACCAGTTCAATTTTTAAAGTTTTAGTTCATCCCGAAAGATATAATTGTTTACAAAATGACTTATGTTCTGCAAAGCTTTCTTTAGAAATCGGAAAACGTTGGTAAGAACAAGCCGTGGTGTGTGGTATCATATATTATGTGTATATTATACATCGTCATTTTTCGTTTCACATTAAACCATAGAGTGTCTAGTCATATGTCATAATAAATGTAATATGTGTGATTCCTGCTTTTGTCATATTTTGTCTTATGCTAGAACCACGATCATCATCATTTCCATTCCAGGGCTTTTGTTTTTCATTATACCATTTGTAGACACATTGTATAACCTCTGCTAAAATTTTCATCATTACATGTACTCATACATTTAAAACCATAACATTTAAAATATATGCAAATAATATCTCATATTAAGCCTCATTTCATCATGCACTTTTTCATTTATTTTACTTAATAATTACAATGTAATTTCTTTAAATGTTTTTCTTCCTTCATATACATGAAATAAAAGACGGTCTAATTATATTTTTTTTATTACAAATAAGAGAATTTAGTGAAAAAACATATATTTTTTTAGCGTTCTTGATACTGGCTAATATTCTTGATAATGACATGCATTTTTTTTAAAGATAAATGTAAATGTTTATGAATGTAAAAAAATGTTTGTCTTTGCTCATATTATTATCATGCATTGTAGATTCCCCTGCCCCAAAGAGCCACACAGTGTCCAGAGACAGTGATCTACATGTAAATTCCCCGGCACCATTGGTTTCTGTTAAAGAAACTGGTATGTATAGGCACTTCTTTTTTAACGTTTTTTTTATGGTGACGACCTATTTCAATTCCTCCTTATTTATGTTGTAGGAATTCTCAAGACATCAGGACTCCCTTCTACCTCTGAGCCTGAAGAATCACATACCTTGTCCTTACAGCCTAAGTCCTCCCAGGCTTTGGTAGCCAAGGGCAGTCCCTCCAAGTATTCCAAGCCGCAAAGACCAAGGTTGTCAAAGGCCGAGAAGTCCCAGTCAGTGGTGCCCAAACCTGTAGTGGTCCAGTCAGTAGTGTCCGAGCCAGTGGTACCCTTGCCTTTAGTGGCGGAGCCAGTGGTGTCCTTGCCTTTAGTGGCGGAGCCAGTGGTGTCCTTGCCTTTAGTGTGAGAGCCAGTGGTGTCCTTGCCTTTAGTGGCCGAGCCAGTGGTGTCTTTGTCTGTGGTTACTGAGCCTGTAATATCTGTGTCTTCAACTCCACCAGAGACCAAGAAGACGACATTTACCCCATTTTTTAAACAAGCTGTACAAGGTAAATAAATTGAGATCAATTTAAATTCTTTAAATATTTACTTTTACATGTATAAATATATGATATAGTTTTAGTAATATTTAAGCACGCTAATTGAGATGAATTTTTTTTCAGACTATCCTATCATTGACAGCTGGAAGGGAAGTCTACCACCAGAGGATATTCCTTGGATATCCAAGGCTTTGTTCTCGTTCAATGCCAAGGGTAAAGCTGAGCTGGATGGTAGGAAGATAGACCGTCTAAGGTACGAGCCACCTCAACCCCCACTTGTGCCAAATCAAAAGCCTAAGCCAGAGAGGTACTTTGGTCACCGCCTCCTGATGTGGATGCCTCTGCGGATGTTTAAGGTGCAGCTAAAGTGTCCCAACTGTAAGAAAACCGAGCTGACCAAACAGGGGCCCTATAGAAACACCCGCCTTGTTTTAGACATGGATGGGTTTTACATTCTTGCTGCTGAGTATTTACATTGTTCCTTGTGCAAGAAGAACCAGATCAGCTGGAACCAATGCATCTTGGATCAACTGGATCCCAGCACCAGAAGTAAATTCCCAGTCCATGTTCTATACAAGACAGCATGTGACCAACGGGTGATTTTCATGATGCATCAGCGAGGTTTAGGTAAAATTTTACAGTCATTCAAATATTTTCAAGATTTCTCTTTTAAAGATTTGGCTTGTTTAAGTGACCTCAATTTATTGATTAAAAAAAATAGTTAATTCAGTAGGTAGCAAAAAGCAAGAAGGGTTATATATATCTCTGTTAATTTGGTAATGTTTACCAGAAGGGTACTGATCAATGTGAAGATAATTTAACCCTCAGTGAGCCTTACCATAAATTTAATATAAAAAGGAAATTATGTCAGTTTTTTGAAAAACAACTGTAACAGGGGAGGAGAAGGGTGAGACAGTTCAGACCAGGATTCGAACCCTGGCCCCCTGAATCTTAAGTCAGGTTCTCTACTGAGCTTTTGGGCCATTGAAACCATCATATAATATATGTAAAATCAAAGATCTCATGAATAGGAAAACATTTCAGACAGCAAGAGCCACATGAGCTTTTTTTTTGGCCCTGAGTCTTTCTGACAAATCAAAACGAATCTGTTTAGGTTGCAAAATTTAATGCAGCATTTTCCACTTGAAGTGTGGGTTAAAAAGTATCTATTAAACATGACTTAATTTTCCATCTAATCAATGCATTATCAGGTCATAAAATGTGTCATTTTTCCCATATCATGTACATTCTTTTGAAATCTTGACTCTTTAATGGTTCTTAAATTTGTCAAAGGCCGAGAAGTCCCAGTCAGTGGTGCCCAAACCTGTAGTGGTCCAGTCAGTAGTGTCCGAGCCAGTGGTACCCTTGCCTTTAGTGGCGGAGCCAGTGGTACCCTTGCCTTTAGTGGCGGAGCCAGTGGTGTCCTTGCCTTTAGTGGCGGAGCCAGTGGTGTCCTTGCCTTTAGTGGCGGAGCCAGTGGTGTCCTTGCCTTTAGTGTGAGAGCCAGTGGTGTCCTTGCCTTTAGTGGCCGAGCCAGTGGTGTCTTTGTCTGTGGTTACTGAGCCTGTAATATCTGTGTCTTCAACTCCACCAGAGACCAAGAAGACGACATTTACCCCATTTTTTAAACAAGCTGTACAAGGTAAATAAATTGAGATCAATTTAAATTCTTTAAATATTTACTTTTACATGTATAAATATATGATATAGTTTTAGTAATATTTAAGCACGCTAATTGAGATGAATTTTTTTTCAGACTATCCTATCATTGACAGCTGGAAGGGAAGTCTACCACCAGAGGATATTCCTCGGATATCCAAGGCTTTGTTCTCGTTCAATGCCAAGGGTAAAGCTGAGCTGGATGGTAGGAAGATAGACCGTCTAAGTTACGAGCCACCTCAACCCCCACTTGTGCCAAATCAAAAGCCTAAGCCAGAGAGGTACTTTGGTCACCGCCTCCTGATGTGGATGCCTCTGCGGATGTTTAAGGTGCAGCTAAAGTGTCCCAACTGTAAGAAAACCGAGCTGACCAAACAGGGGCCCTATAGAAACACCCGCCTTGTTTCAGACATGGATGGGTTTTACATTCTTGCTGCTGAGTATTTACATTGTTCCTTGTGCAAGAAGAACCAGATCAGCTGGAACCAATGCATCTTGGATCAACTGGATCCCAGCACCAGAAGTAAATTCCCAGTCCATGTTCTATACAAGACAGCATGTGACCAACGGGTGATTTTCATGATGCATCAGCGAGGTTTAGGTAAAATTTTACAGTCATTCAAATATTTTCAAGATTTCTCTTTTAAAGATTTGGCTTGTTTAAGTGACCTCAATTTATTGATTTTATTAAATAGCCATTTTTCTTTTGTTAACTTTTCAAGGAAACAGCCCAACTCAACTACAGAAGCAGATAACTGAGCTGCACAACACAGTTTGGGCCTCAAAGATGGTACAGTACTTGCAGGACTGCAAGATATTTGCAGCGGCAGCCAGATCAAGACTTATTTCTGCCTGTACTGTAGACGAGCCACCAAAACAACTTCCTGTGCCAACGTACCAGTGGTTCATCAATGTGTACTGCCAGGAAGTGACCGGGAGACTGGATGAAGTCAAGGCTGCCATAACGTCTATCTTTGGCCGAGTTCTCAAGATGGATTCTACCAAGAAAGTAAGTATGGTTTGGAAAGTACTATCTAGTTTAGTTTTTCACTTTTTTGTATATGTAAAGTAATGATGTTATATTTTACATGTTTACTTAAAAGAATCCATGCTTTTTCATCTTGCAGGTGACTAAGAAACTGGCTGGTCAGGCAGCACGCACAGCATCATGGTCAGCAAACATCAGTAACGAGTTTGGTCAGGTTCTCCAAAGTGTGCTGACTTCTGGGGAGGGAGTTGGTTTGGAGCCAATGGTTGCTGGCATTGTAAGGAGGTATCAAGAAGCAGAAGTACCACCTCCAGTGTTACTTTATGTTGACAGTCACTGCTGCGGAGCCTCAAAGCTGATGGACATCTTCAGGGATGCCTGGCCAGACCTCGCCCTTCGTCTTGATGTGTGGCATTTCATGCGCCGTTTGGCTGTGGGGGTAACAACTGATACTCATCGCCTGTATGGAACTTTCATGGGCCAGTTGTCCCATGCCATGTTCAAATGGGATAAGGATGACCTTTCTTTACTGAAGGCAGCCAAGCGCGCGGAGATGGTTGCTAACAATATCAGCGATCCAACTGAAATACACATCATAAACAGACTGACAAGAAACGAGATGGCCTCTCACTGTCGTCGAACCACAAGAGGAACAGAGGAGACCATTGCCATGATCCAGATGCTCCTAGAGATGTTTGATAGTGAACAAAGCCGAGATACCATGGGCGTACCACTGTTCCACCACGAGCGTATCTGGGAGATCTGGAGAGTGCAGAAAAATCATGTCGTCTGTCTCCAAGACCCTGACGGAGTTCAGCTGTACACGCAAACAGGGACCTTAAAGAAGGGCAACATTACCCTACCTGTATTTCGCGGTGCCAGGGGTTCAACATCATTGGAGTCTTTCCATTTGCACCTACAGCACTTCATTCCAGGTATCGGCACATTATTTTTTTCCAAATACATGTATAAGGTTAAAATTTCTATGATATAAAAATGGCATTGTATTATGTTGTACTATTGATGTTTATCAATTTTAAGGAATTTTTTTACTATTTCAGGTACCAGTGCTAGTGCCAACAATTTCCAGGTGTATCTTCTGGAAGGCCTCCATCGCTGGAATGAAGATAGGACGGCGGCTGCAATTGGTGCAGATCCAGACCCTGTCTGCTACTCTGCCTCCCTTAAACACACCCTTAACAATCTGGGACAAGCCATGTTAGGAAGAAAGTTCTTTCCTAACTACGTAGACCCCAGAAAGTACACTGGTAAATATTGTTCTAAATTTTCATCATTTCACTCTTGATTTTTTATTTTTTGAGAGATAAAGTGTACACTTTTAATATTAATAATGTGTTTTATTAGGAGAGCTTATCGGTATCGACTACCTATTCAGCCAGACCGGTAGATCCCTGGAGGAAGTGGTAGTGGACAGGGGTGCCGATGATGAAACAGCAGCAGATGAGACGTCAGACACATTAGATGAGGGTTTTGATGAGGAAGAGGAATTTGAGGATCTTACTGTTAGTATGGTCCATTCATTTCTACTTACTCAACAAAGTACATCTTCAGATACCCCTTGTAAGTTTTGCAGCTCATATACATTTTTTTTATCTAAGAATTTCAAATTAATTAGATCTACATCTTTGTTTTGTAAATTATGCATTATTAAGATTACACGGATGTAAGAATTGAAATTTCATGAATATTTGACAGTGAAAATTATGCGATTTGTCAGGAAATTCAAAATTTTGTCTCATTTTCCTATAAATTACAAAATGGTTACCATGGAAACAAAATTTAGTGGATTATTTATTTTATCTGCAAAACCACATATTTTCATTTTTTTTAAAGTTAATAATAGTTTATAAGCACTGATTTTGTCTTAAATAAAAAGTACGGGAAAAGTAATGATACACATGTATTGAGGTATCCATTATTATGATGTCATTGTGACGTCATAGATGAGTAAATTTGCATTGGTATAAAAATTCCTTTGAAACAAATGATTCTATGTAGAATTATAAAGGCTTATAACTTTTTTATTCATAGACCAAATTTCATGAATGATAACTCAATGGACAGGAAATAATCAGTACTTTTTTATTTTACTACTTTCGGGGTATTTGTTAACTTCATTTTTTTTTGTCATTTCTGGAGAAACTATGAATTAGAGGGTGAAAAGTGGTCATGTTTTGAGCGGAAATACATTAATTTTTTTAAATAAGTGAAAATGACCCAATTAAGTGCTTGATTATGATTTGACTATATGTATTTAAAGTTATGAAGGTGATTAAGAATGATATAAATGTGTTAAAAGGCTGAAATTTGACTTAAAACTTGGGTGCAGTTTTGGCTAGATTGGAGCATTTTTTTTAGGATATTACACATAGAACTGTAGATGCTGTAAAATCTTAATTAATTGTTGAATTTTCATGAAACTTGGCATGATGTCTCTACTTATGCTCTAGATTGACAAACAGTGTGAAATATTGTAAAATTAGAAAAATGCTTTTCCATATTGGGTACATCCCACTAATTATTTTTAAAATCGGTAGGAGAAGAAAGTAGTGCAGAAAAAATTCCAAGTTCCTTAATTTGCAGACTTGCATAAAAAAAATTGGGTAGATGTACTAAACTGAGCCTCACACTTCTTGATAAGGAGTATTTTTCCTACCAAAAAAGCTTGGAAAATGTGATTAATCAAGAAGTTCAGCCGAATTATTTTGTGTATTATAACGCCAGTTACAATTCTGAAATTCCCCTACTTTCACTTTCATTTTTAGAGGTTCCCGCAGACAGACGCTTTTTTCCGGAAAACGAATCTGACATGCCACCTCGAGATTTTAACCAAGGAAAGACAAGTTGATGTGCTTTGATTTGAGGGGTCACTCACTTCTGAACGAAAATTAGGGACATCGCTACAAGAGGAAACGTTAACATTGTCGCCTATGGGAAAACAATTAGTGGACTGTACCCATCTTACAATGTCACCTTAATATTGTCTACAGAAACTGGTTTTGTGCAGGATGCTTCATGCACTTGCATTGTCTCATCCATGGGAAGATGTAGGCATGTTGCAGCTGTGCTATTTGCGCTTCTGGACTATTGTCAACAATATGGCCATGAACCAGCTGTTTGTACTTCAAAAAAGTGCGAGTGGAATGTTGGAAGGAAGAAAAGAAAGAATCCACAAAAAATTACAGAATCAAAGTATTCCGGAATCAAACAGAAGAACTGATCTCATATGACCCCCGTCCACCAACATATCAGACTCATGACAATCCTGATATTGAGGAAAAAACATTCTGGCAGGAACTACAGTATAAAAACTGTTCCAGTAGTATGTGGGCTACACTGCTGAAATACAAGAGGCCCACGGGCCTTATAGGTCACCTGAGCATCATGCAACAACTTTCAATGATTGAATTTGTTTCATGTTTTAAGCTAGATGCTAAGGCATTCACAATTTTGGAAGAGGCACTCTTGTTCAACATTACTGTGTACTTAGTTAGTTTATTTAAAACCTAGGAGCAGAGAAGAAGATTTTCAAAGATTTAATGTATTTTCACTATATAATCAAAATAGCACCGCCCTGACACCAGAACCCCTGACCCTGGGGCCATGAGTTTCACAATTTTGGTAGAGGCACTCTTGTTCATCATAACTATTCACTTAGTTAGTTTATTTAAAACCTAGGAGCAGAGAAGAAGATTTTCAAAGATTTAATACATTTTCACTATATAAACAATAGAGCCCTGCCCTAACACCAGAACCCCTGACCCTGGGGCCATGAATTTCACAATTTTGGTGAAGGCACTCTTGCTCATCATAATTATTTACTGAATTAGTGTATTTAATGCCTAGGAGCAGAGAAGAAGATTTTCAAAGATTTAATGCATTTTCATTATATAATCAATATAGAGCCCCGCCCTAACACCAGAACCCCTGAGCCTGGGGCCAAAAAATTCACAATTTATGAAGAGACACTCTTGTTCATCATAACTACATGTATCTGCTTAATTAGTTTATTTTATACTCAGGAACAGAGAAGAAGATTTTCAAAGAAATAATGCATTTTCACTAAAAAATCAATAGAGCCCCTCCCTTACACCAGACCCCTGACCCTGGGGCAATAAAATTCAAAAATTTGGTAGAGCCACTCTTGCTCATCATAACTGTACTGTCCTGGAGACAGCAGTATAACCATTTATTGAAAATGTGGTAAAAAGACTGTAGTAGGCCACAATATGCCTTAAGAAAAGAAGACTGATGAAAACACGTTTTTCACAATGGCTGCAGCGGAAACATACAAGAAAGATAACTCTAACGGAATTTTGACAATTTACAAAGAACGATAACTCTATATCTAGAACATAAACACTGGTCAGTACACTCCCCGTCTGATGTTATAAAAACATCACTGTATAAATCATAAAAGGACTAGAAAAATACACTATCAGTGACTAAAAAATATTCAAATAATGTGAACAATATTCGAAGTTCATACTTCAGTTCAAACAAAACTTTGATATGACAGTTCACACATCTTGAATCAAAACAACTAGTTCAGTTACAGGTCTCACATATACGGCAAACTGTTCTCCATGATACACGACACCAACTTCTGCCTTCCGTATCTTTCCGTCAACGCTGGGAAATACTTTGATGACTCTACCCATCGGCCACGAGTTACGAATCACAGAATTGTCCTTCAGCAAGACTACATCTCCCACTGCCAAGTTGCGTTTTTCATGCTTCCACTTCCTGTAGTTTTGCAACGTTTGAAGGTACTGGGATCTCCATCTCTTCCAAAAGGTGTCTGCTAATTGTTGTACTCTTCTCCATTGTGATCGTAGGAGATCCTTTCCGTCGGTAGGTGTACAATCAACAGAACTGTCCGGTTTGTGAGTGAGGATTAATGAAGGACTCAAAGGAAGAGGGTCATCAGGATCTGTGGACACAGGTACTAATGGTCGGCTATTTACTATGACTGATGCCTCCGCAAGAAAGGTGGTCAGTACTTCATGTGTCAAATTCCCTGGAGGTATGTTTAAAAACATGGAATCAAGGACACGCCTCGTCACGCCGATAAGGCGTTCCCATACGCCACCAAAATGAGATGAGTGTTGTGGGTTGAAGAGCCATACAACTCCACTATTGTATAGGTATTCCTTCAAGGGTCCATCTTCAACATTCACTGCATTGATCTGAAGGTCATCTGTGGCCCCAACAAAGTTGGTTCCTCTGTCTGAGCGTATCTGTTTCACTTTTCCTCTTATAGCAACAAAGCGTTTGAAGGCGTTTATGAATGACGACGATGACATTTCTTCAACAACCTCAATATGCACACCTCTACTAACCAGACATGTGAAGAGAATAGCCCATCGCTTCGAGTTAGCAGCGCCACCTCTGGTCTTCCTGGTAACAACTTCCCAGGGGCCGAAAGTATCTATACCGACATTGGTAAACGGCGGACCTGGCTCTAGACGGTCTGGGGGCAAATCGGCCATCTTCTGACATGCGAACTTTCCACACAGTTTTCTACATTTTACGCAATTGTAGATTATGGATGCTACCAAGCGTTTGCTACCAGTAATCCAAAATCCAGCAGTTCTTATGGTTCCTGAAGTAATGTGCCTGCCTTGATGTTGGGCCATGTCATGGAAATGTCTGACAAGAAGAGTAGCTATGTGATGCCTTCCTGGGACCAAGATAGGGTTGATCTCTGATCTTGGCATGTTACTTCTGTTAAGGCGGCCTCAAACTCTGAGAATGCCATCCGGGTCAAGGAAAACATCCAAGGACTGCAAAGAGCTTGAATCAGGAAATGCTCTGTTTTGTTTGAGACGATCAATTTCTTCTGTAAAAACTTCTTGTTGAACCGTCCTGATAATGAGTCTCTCTGCTTCTTGAAATGCTTCAACAGGCTTTGATTTGGTGCAGTAATGCCAACCACTACATCCACTCTGTTTAGCAAATGATCTTGTTACATGTTGCAGAAATGCAAATGTACGCACAAGAATTTTCCATGTAGAAAACTTCGAGAATCTGTGAGATCCGAGCAATGGAAGCAATGTGTTGGTTTTCTTACAAGTAACTTCTGGTCTTACTTCTCTATCACCATCTGGATTCACTATCTCAAAGTCCTGCTGCTTACTTTCTCTGTGCTGAGCCAGGTGAGTTGGACCATTCAACCATGTGCTGTCTTTCAAATGTTGAACTGGTAGTGGTCGTGTAGCTTGATCTGCTGGGTTCTGTTCTGTCGGTACGAAAACCCACTGCTCAGGTCTGGTCATTTTCCTGATGTAGGAGATACGATTTGTTACATAAGTGTAAAATCGTCGTGTTGTGTTGAAAATGTAACCTAACACAACTTTGCTGTCAGAATAAAACTTAAAGTCTGTGATCTGTAGAGACAAATGATCTGCAATGGAGCATCCAACTTCAACCGCTAGCACCGCAGCACAGAGTTCTAACCTTGGTATAGAATGTCCATGTGTTGGAGCGAGTTTTGCTTTTCCTAAAACAAATCCAGTGTGACTCTTGCCTTCTGAGGAAGTTGTCATAATGTAGCCAACTGCAGCAATGGCAAGTTCCGAGGCGTCACAAAACACATGTATACTTTTTTCTTTACAGCGTTTTAGGGACTCGGGGCAGTAGTTGCGAGATATATGTAGATCTTCTAAATGAACTAACGAATCCCTCCAGTGTCTCCAAGTATCAAGTTGATCTTCAGGCAGGGGGTCATCCCAGTCTATAGTGCCAACCATCAAGTTTCTCAATATGTTCTTTCCTTGTATGACCACAGGGGCTAGGAATCCCAGGGGATCGAATATACTGTTTATACATGACAGTATGCCTCGTCTGGTGAATGGTTTGTCTTTGGTCATAACCTCAAAGAAGAAGGTGTCAGTTTCCAAGTTCCAGTTAAGGCCCAAACTGCGCTGATTTGGAAGCAGATCAATTCCAAATTCTAGGTCTTTCATGTCTTTTGCCAGATCTTCTTGTGGGAAGACACTTAGGACTTCCTTCTGGTTCGAAGCGATCTTGTGAAAGTGTAAGCCACCTTTCGTCAAAGCTGCCTGCGTCTTCTTCATGAGATCTATAGCTTCCTTTGATGTTGGTAACGAAGCAAGTCCATCGTCTACGTAGAAATTGTTCAACACAAAGTCTGTCACATCTGTACCAAAATCTGGTTCTGCCATGAGTGCTGCCCTACGAAGCCCATATGTGGCAACCGCTGGCGACGGTCGGTTGCCGAACACGTGTACAGTCATACGATACTCTATCATAGGCTGAGCTGGATCATTGTCGCGAAACCAGAAAAATCTCAAAAAGTTGCGATGATCTTGGCGAACTTTGAAGCAATAAAACATTTGCTTTATGTCACCCATAACTGCAACAGGCTCTTGGCGGAATCTCATCAAAACTCCTAACAGGCTGTTGGTGAGATCCGGACCAGTAAGCAAGGCATCATTGAGAGAAGTCCCTCCGTACTTGGCTGAAGAGTCAAAGACTGCTCTCAACTGGTTGGGCTTTTTAGGATGGTAAATCCCAAATATAGGTAAGTACCAGCATTCATCCTCATGAGTTAAAGGGGGAGCAATCTCCGCATGTCCGTTCTTAATGAGTTCATCCATAAAGGTAAGAAAATGTTCCTTTTTTACTGAATCTTTCCGTAGACTAACTTCTAAAGCTTTGGCTCTCTTCAATGCAAGACTTCGGTTGTTTGGAAGCTTCAAACGGGGTTGTCTAAATGGGAGTGGAGCAGTCCAGCATCCACTTTCATTCTGGTGGAACTCTTTATCCATTATCTCTAGAAATGATATGTCATCAACAGATAATCCAGGCTTCTCATCATCTTTCGTCTTTTCGAAAACGTTCTTACCAAAGCTTTCATTTTCACACAAAACAGGTTTTGCTGTGTCAAGTCCATATGACACACTGTTCAGGTTTTCACTTATCTTGAATTCATTTGTGCATGGTGGAAGATAGGATACTCGACCGGATCCCAAGAGATGAGTCTTGTAAGTTGTGATGTTGGCAGGTGCATGCGTCTTGCCAAGGCAGGTCTCTCCTATTATAGTCCACCCCAAATGCAGTTTTTGTCCGTAAGGTTGATTGCCTTGTCCTATACGCTGATCGAGCACATGATGTGCTTTCACTACATCTCTTCCTAGAAGTAACAAGATCTCCGCATCTGGATCCAATGGCGGTATAAGGTTTGCTATGTTGGCCAGATGACTGTAGTGTGAGGCCACTTCTGGTGTAGGAATTTCCTCACGTACACAAGGAACTTGCTCACACTCAATGAGAGATGGGAGATTCAGGGTACAGCTATGGTCTAATGATTCAGCTACAAATCCTTCTGCTTTTCTCCCACGTGTTTGTATGGTACCACCACAAGATGACAGTGTGTAAGTTATGGCGTCACTACCACAATCAAAATAGGTGAAGAATCTGGGGCTAGCAAGCGAACGATTTGATTGGTCGTCTATGACAGCATACATGTTGACTGCTAGCTGAGGTTTTCCCTGTGGGAATACACGCACAAGCACCGTTCTTGAACAAGACTTGCCACCAAACTGTCCTTTACAAATCTGTGTACATGCAGTGCTCACATCCTCAGACGAATTCTGCTGCTCCCCGCCATAGTGCCTCCTATTTTGAATCTCCACATGAAGTGCTGTAGGATGGGTCAAACTGTCACAATCTTCACACTTCACAGTTGCTCTACATTCACGCATCTTGTGAGAGTTAGAGTCACAACAACGAAAACATATATTGTTCTCTTTCAAAAACTTCTTTCTTTCATCCAGAGATTTCAGTCTGAATCCTTTACACTTATTCAAGGAGTGAAAAGTGTGATGAAGGGGGCACTTCCTGTCTGACGAGTTTTCCTTTGTTGGGTGTAAAACCTTAGTTTTCCTGGAGGACACATTTATCAGTTTGTTTTTGGTTTGTTTGTCTCCTCTTGTTTCAACACCATAGGCAAATGATGGATTGTTTCTGATTCTTGCCTGTTCGCGAATGAATTCTGCAAAGACCTTGAAGGGAGGAAATGGCACTCCATTTCCTGTCATGTGTTTTACTGCTACAGAAGTCCATTTTCCTTGAAGATCATATGGGAGCTTCTTGACTATTGGGGTTATTCCAGTAGAACAATCGAAATACGAAAGAAGACATGAATATTGTGCATCCTCCTTTGCAGATTCAATTTCGTCTACAATGTCTGACAAATCATAGAGGCGATTAAGATCCTTGTTGGTCAGAGTTGGAAATGAAGCTAACTTAGCTTTCAGAGCTGCTTCCATCATTTCCGGACACCCATACCTTTCGTCGAGACGATTCCAACTCCTTGTCAATGCTTGAATTGGATTGTTAGGATTGGCAGCCTTAATACTTAGGACATGGCGTTGTGACAAGTGTCCTGTCCATTTCACAAGAAGATCCATTTCTTCGCTAGGTGAAGCTTGCAGTTCAAGCATAATTGCTTTGAAACTGTTTTTCCATGTGGGGTAAAAATCGGGTTTATCGTTAAAGTTTGTTAAACGGGACAACAATAAGTCTTTCTTCAATAAGTATCTGGTGAATTCTGAAACAGATGATGTTGTTCCCACCTCTGGTAAAATTTGGGTGCTTTGCAAGTTAGGTGCGAGCGCACTCTGGCACGTCGGTACATGTGTACTTTGGCTTGTGGGTACTTGTGTACTTTGGTTTGTTGTTGGTGAAATCTCAAGTGGTGGAGCCTGGGAAATCACAAACGGTTCTTGAAAAATCGTCCTGGGCTGATCAGAAAATGTACCAGATGGTGGAATGTTTTCTATATACGCACTTGTTCTTACTGTCGTCACTTCCTCTTCTAAACTCTTGAGGGCGGATTTCATCGAATCACTTTCCTCACCTTCTTCTAAAATATTGGCTTCAGTTTCAAGTTCAAGAGCTTCTCTTTTTAAGTTTAACAATGTCATTTCTGTGTTCACTAAGGCACTTTCCTTTTCAGTGATAGCATGTTGAAGGGTCAGCTCTGCTTGTTTCCTCTCTAATTTTGCTTGGTTTTCCGCAAACTTTAAGGAAGCCTTCAGGGCTTCAGCTTTTGCTCGCTTCTTGGTGGCAATTGATGACAAACTGCGGCTAGATGATTTTGAGGATCGTGAGACTTGTGAAGCATTTTCGTTAAATTGTAGATCTTGGATCTTCAGGTTCAACTTCCTCAATGTTGAGTCCACCAATATTCTGTAGCCTCGCAATGTCATGTTAAAACGTTCCATTTCTTGGTCACCATGATCTGAATGTTGTCTATTCAAGAATTCGAGATAGTTGGTGCATTGTGTTTCTAGTTCATTTACATGTTTCTTGATATCGTCATGTAAACCTGTAAGTTCTTCTATTGTGCATGATTTTCTTGATGTTTCTTCCACACTCTTGATAATGACCTCAAGTATGCTCCATACTTTTCCTATTCGTCTTGCATGGGAATTACATAAACTTTCAAACTGTTCTAAACCTTTCTCTGTCATGGTAACCTTCCTGTTCTTATTTTCTTCCAAGTGTTGATCATGATTTGTTGATTCTGCAACCTCTTTGGATTGGTCACTTCCGCTCATGTTGATCTGTAAGATGAGTCAGGGTGCTGAAGGCATTCACAGCAGGCTAGTTGTAGTCTTTTTACTGTACTGTCCTGGAGACAGCAGTATAACCATTTATTGAAAATGTGGTAAAAAGACTGTAGTAGGCCACAATATGCCTTAAGAAAAGAAGACTGATGAAAACACGTTTTTCACAATGGCTGCAGCGGAACATACAAGAAAGATAACTCTAACGGAATTTTGACAATTTACAAAGAACGATAACTCTATATCTAGAACATAAACACTAGTCAGTACAAGAACTAAGAACTTAATTTGTTTATTTAATACCCAGGGGCAGAGAAGAAGATTTTTAAAGACTTGCTGCATTTTCAATATATAATCAATAGAGCCTCTCCCTAACACCAAAACCCCTGACCCTGGGGCCACATGAATTTCACAATTTTGGTAGAGGACTCAATGCTGATTACAATCATACCAACAGTTTGACTGCTTGATGTCCGGGAGTAAAGAAGATTTTTAAAGATTGCACTAGGGGGGCGGGGACCACGAAATTCACAATTTTTGTTCCCCTTCACCCATAGATGCTATATGCCAAATTTGATTGAAATTGGTTCAGTGGTTTCAGAGAAGAAGCTGAAAATGTTTAAATGTTAACGCACGACAGACGACGGACAAAAACGGATAGCAATAGGTCACGAGTTTACTCAGGTGACCTTATAATTATGCAGATTATGACATAGATGACCTGCATGCAGAAGAGCTGAAGATTAAACGTACAATATTTTTGGAAAATCTTTCGCTGTCCTTAAACACAGATCCCACTGAAATTACATCTTCCCAGCGGTGTGATGAGTGGAACTGTCGCCGACGTGTACGAATAACAGCTTCAAAATCAAAGATAGTGGCTACATTTAAATCGGACTCAGCCATCAGAAACACTTTGTCAAACTCGAAAAGATCAGAGAAAGAGATTCATTACTTTATTCATACAGGAAAACAAAACAGGAAGAACATTACAAAAACTACTGCAGAATTAGAAATGAAATACAGAGAGACGTAAAAGTTGCAAGGACAGAATACATATCTAGTAAAATCGAAGAAAAACAAAAATAACCCAAAAAATCTATGGCAGAGCCTTAGTAACCTTGGTCTTAATAATAAACGTCAGGACAGAAGGAATGTCTGCTTAAAAATTGATGATGATATTTGTCATGAACCAAAATCTGTTGCAAATCATTTTAATGATTTTTTTTTTAATATTGCAGCCTCACTAGTAAGCAAACTCCCCACACCTTTAAATATGTTTAGTGTGGATAGTGAACGTTTTAAATCTTTTTAATCTGAAAACAGTCAGTGGAAGTTTTGTTTACAAAGAGCTTTAAAAATTGAACCCTTCTAAAAGTACGGGGCTTGATGATATTCCAGCTAGGTTCATTCGTGATGGAGGAAGGATATGACATCTAACAGACAGATAATATCATTCTGCATTACAAAGTTAGCCGCATCTTGTCTTTTAAACAATTTCTTTATGCCCCCAATTTTCAACGTAATCATTTTCACCTCTTTTACAGGGCCTTGGCCTCCTTGTTATTTCTCGTCATACTCGTATATGGCTGCATGCATTGCAAAAGATGGTTTGGGTGCTCCCACCGTATTCAGTTCTTCTGTGCGCGGGTTGTATCTAAATGTTTTACCATCTGCGATAATCTTATCTTAAGACAACGCTACCTTTTCGTATTTACTGCGCATGTTTTCAATATGCTTTATTAGTCCTTTTCTAACCTCTCTTGATTCTGTACTGAAGTCTTCACTTATCGAAATCGGGTTTGCTGGTTCAACGTTCTTTCTCTTAAGCTTTTCCCGTGCCGCTTCAAGAACTTGTTGTTTGTTTTTCCATCTACCAAATTTTACGACGATACCTCTTGCTTTTGTACCATTTCTTTGATTTCTTCCAAGCCTATGAGCTCTCTCTATGACCATTTTGTCCTCATCATCTGCACTCTGAATACCAATGGTATCTTTAAACACTTGTCTTACTTTTTCTTCACAATCAAACCATGATTCCCCTTCCTCCTGGTCTTCGTCTATCCCCCATACGATCAGATTATCCCTTCTACTTTGATCTTCAAGCCGCCTCACGTTGGCTTTGAGTGTTCCGTTTTCTTCCTCAAGCATTTTTAATTTACTCTCAAGCCTATCGTTAGTGTCAATCACCCTGTCAAGCTTCTGGTTTAACTTTGTCTCGACAGAGACTTCTGGTTTTTTCTCGTTACAAACTTTCATGTTTATCCTTACTACGAAGGTGGAAGGCAGGGACGTCTCCTCCAGCTCGATTGTACAGCCCTCATGTCCGCAGTTAGTTTTTGTCCCGGCCTCATTCTGTCCCTAGCCCCAAGGTCTTGCCCCTTCACAGACATCCTGCAAGACCAGTTCATTTTCCGTTTGATAATACGGAAAATGTACGCAGCCACGAAGAGGCAAATCAAAGTAAAAGACGAAACAGCTAGCCAATAAATATAGGAATGACTAGTAATATGTAAAAATACACGAAACGTCCAGAAATGTACATGAAAATTCTTTAAAAATCTTCTTCTCAAACATGTTTAACTGTATGGAGGAAATATCCGATACCTGCTACACGTTGGTAATGGGCTTATGTGCGTGGTTCTTTAGATCAGCAATTTGAACGATGGCAAAGTAAAGATAATCCAAAGAATACGGACAAAGCAATGGTCAATGCACTTGACCAAATGAGGGATAAATTCCACTTTACTGTCGTCAAGTTCCAGTTATTGGATTTAATTCTGCCAAGTACGACTTGAACTTAATTTAAAAACAACATTGCGAGACATCTTCGTTTACATGAAATCAACGGGATTACCATTAAAAAGAACAATACGTACACGTGTGTGTATAAGCAACAACAAACTCCGTCTTCTAGACATTACAAACTTTCTGGCATCTTGTTTCTCCTATGCAATTTTTCTCCGTGCATATCAGATTGAAGAACAAAACGTTTTTTTTTCCGTACGGACATTTAAAAAAATCCCGACAACTTGAAGAGGAAAAAACAACTACCCGCACATGAAGCATTCTACAGTTCCCTCCGAAATGCGAACATAAGCCCAGAGAATTATAAATTCTGTCAGGACGTTTGGGAGAAAGAAAATATGAACTATTTAAATGGTTTCTTGTGTGGTATAATAACCAGGACATTGGACCGTTTGTAGAAGCAGTGTAGAAGTAACAAAGAATTTACTTTGAAAGAGGCATTGATGTTTTTAAGTGGTCATGTCTGTTCCCGGCATTGCGCGAACAATGTTATTTCAAACAAGTTTGCGTGCACACGCTTCATTTGCACTTTACGGAGAACAAGAAAAAGACTTATTTAAAACAGTAAAAAATAGCATCGTTGGAGGTCCGTCCATTATCTTTTCAAGGTATGCAAATTGAGTACAGAACTATAAATGTTATTTGACAAAAAATATCAAAGACAAAAAGAGGCATGAAAAAAGAGAATTGCTTTTCAACAAGACCCAAGAAACATCCAAGTTTTTAAGACTGGAGGAGTTTTCCTTGAACGAAATATGGGAGTGCGAGTACAATGTGCTCAAGCAACAAAGTGCCGGTTTACAGAAAATAATAACTGAGAAAACAAGGGATGTGCTACCGAAAATCATATATTACAAGGCGTTCTGGATGAAACCCTTTGGAATGGTTGAAGTGGACATTCCTGACCAGTGGCCGGATCACATGCAAAAAAGTATAACTCCATACGAATATTTTCATGAGATGGCACCCATATTGATATTTTGCACTACAGACATTCCCTTCGACGCCATTGGTTTTCACATGCAAAATCATGCACGAGAAAACAATCTAAACGAATATTTTCATGAGATGGCACCCATATTGATATTTTTGCACTACAGACATTCCCTTCGACGCCATTGGTTTTCACATGCAAAATCATGCACGAGAAAACAATCTAAGTGAAAATCCCCGTCGACTTCTCGTAGGTGGCTTACTAAAAATTTTTCTAGTTACATCACTCTTGAAATGGTATTTCAACCACAGAATGGATGTTACCCGCATTTACAATTTACCAGGTGATTGAATATACCCCAAGTAGATGCTTTCGAGGCTTTGTGCGCCAAGTGACCAACGACCGTCGCCTTGGAGATAGGGATCCATCTATGACAATTTTAGCCAATACGTCAAAGCTGAGAGGTATTCTGGATCAGTCTAAACATCAGGAAATTAAATATGTGAAAGGAAGTGAAGAAGCCACCATAGAAGCGAATGATTCCAAATTCATTAATCTCACCAATCTAGGACACCATGTTTTCGAAATAGAAAAAGCGAAAAGTAGAATTTCTTATGACCTCCCTATGCAACTTGGTTATTTTTTTTTTACAAAATGCCAAATTACGGATGTTGCAATTTTATTATGACTTTGTTGACAAGTTTGTGGAGAGCAGCGACTTTTCCTACTGCGAAATGAACATTGATAGTGCTTATATGACCATATCTGGTCGTAACCTGGAGTCCATCGTTAAACCAAAACTCCTAGGTGAATTCAGCCATGGATTAATGGATTATTGTACGGACACAGAAATAGAAGCAGGCCATCTTGTGCACTGGTTTCCCCGAGAATGCGGCCAGAAACTAAAAAAAAACACGACAAGTGAAACCCGGGTTTATTCAGACTGGATTACAATGGTGACCAAATGATAGGTCTTTGCTCAAAGACATGTACTGTAAGCCAAAGAAACGTTCGAGATTCGCGGATTCAACAGAAAGCTAACCAACTTTTGAGAAAAGCCTGCAACAGGAAAACAAAGCAACTGAATTCCTTTCATCCCAGAACATACATTTACAACAACGTAAAATTCAGCTGTAAGGGAATAACCAAGCAATCTGTGAATGCGCCACTTCACACATTTAGAAAAGTCCTTAAAAGTCGCAAGTCCGCCATTGGCTTCAACAAAGGTTTGCGTGCCCGTTACAACACCAACTTTACCAATGAGCAAGAAAGGTGTGGATTTTCCTACTTCTATTGCAAAAGAAAAGTGTTTAACAACGGGATCGATACCAAAGTTTTGGATATTGAGCTGTGTCCTGAAAAAAGAGATGATGAACAAAATATCACAACCTTGCTTGAACTAATGGAACAATAAGTGCTTTGTATGTTTATATTACCTGTTTCAATTTGTATATGAATGACAACTTTTGTAAATATTAGACGATTTTGTAAAAAAAAAAAGAAATTACTTTGTAGATATGCACCACCTTATTCAATAATGTTAGCCTGTTTAAATTCCTGCGCGTAGGTGGCGCTCGTATACTATCAGTTATACATTCGGAACTCCTCGTAATCTTGGGAAGTGATACAAATTAACAAAGAAACATTAAGCAATGTATTTACAAAGGAATCCACTACTGTAAAATTAGATCATTAAACAATTATCAGGATAAAGAAAGAGAGTTACAAAACTTACCTATCAAGGTAAAATATAAATTTGTAACACTTGCTTTAATTTGAAAGTGAGAATCTGTGTATGTGCAAATAGATATGTGTAAAGAGATCCATTTATGTTCATAATATGTTCATCCGCAAGGGGAAGCTCCGCTTAGCGGTGCACTTGTTTGAAACAACAACTGTTATGATAGATATAACTCCAAACCGCCAACTCCCAAGTTTTGATACTTCTACTTAAGGTTTATGTAGTACTGTTGCCAATCAGGGTCTTCTGGAACTTCCTTATCTTGTTGATACACTATACAAGAAGTTTATTTCTCTATGCAGCCCCTCTTGTCTGTGAATAACACGTAATAGGGCCGCGAAGTCAGAGGGACTGTTCTTGCTGCTTGGGCACTGAATGCACTTTCATTCGTCAAGACATACCCACCAATAAACCTCCATTTCAAAAACATACTTGTCTGGATTATCCCTAACATCCGGAACAGCAAGTTGATGAACTTCTTGAAGAATTTCTATCATACCCTGTGCACTATTTTCACTGGCTTCTATCATACCGCAAATAAAAAAAAATGATTTCTTTCTCACCCGATCCGTGTACGTGTTCTCAATATGCTTGGGAAAACTTATTATATGTAATTGTAAGTATGGAATATAACTATGTACACTAGCTACAAAAACTTAGAAACTGGACATTAAAGAATTCAATTGTTCACTTCACGGGATCCAGTTTACATTATTCAATGCTGCAAAATCCACAGGTGGTTCAAGGGGGACTTTAGATTCCTCAAAAGTGATTTGTTTCTCTTTAACCAAAACCACAAACCAGTGTTAACCTCATTTGAATTTTAATTGATAATTGAAAATTTTACTCATGCCGGAATACAAATGCTCCAAGTTAAGCATGAGGGGTATTATCATTACAGACGAAGGTCATCGAATCTTGGCCTCTAATAATGCCAAGCAACAGAGTGAAAGGTCGACATTTTGCAAAATTTGGTTTGGAAAAGGTGATCATTCCTCGGGTTTTATAGGATTCCAAAGCTCATCAATGTCAATGTGTTTATTTATACAACCCCGGCCTTTGATAGAAGAGCTAGCACAGATGTTTGATGCTGTTGGATTTTTTGATAGATATAGACTTTCACCATGCCTACTTACGGAAAATTAACCTCATATGATGAAAGTGAAGACTGGATTCAATACACAAAGAGACTAGAAAGTTATTTTAATGTCAACGATATTACGGATGCAGGCAAATGACGGTATATTCTAGTTAGTGTTATGGGGAAAATACATACAAAGTGGGAAAAGATTTATTAGCGCCAACCAAACCTATTGAAAAAGGGAATTTGGTCATAGTGAAATGATCAAGGATCATAAACACCCTGACCCAACTGAAATCATTTCACGCTTAAAGTTCAATAGTCGTGTGAGCAAACAGGACGAGTCAGTAAAAGAATATCTAGCAGAACTCAGGAGCTTGTCTGAGCATTGCAAGTTCTGGGAAACACTGGAGACAATGCTGCGAGACAGACTGGTGGTTGGGATCAACGACGACAGGTGCCAGAGGCGGCTGTTGAGCAAAGCAAAGCTTAATTTCAAGGGAGCCCTGGAGATCGTTTCAGCTATGGAACGGCTGTTCGAAACCCCAAGGATATTTCACGGGAACCTTTGGTCCGTCTAATGCTGATTCTGGGTCAACCGTGAGTTTTCCTCTTATTGTTTAACCCAGATTCTTTTAAACCTCATGACACAAATACAAGTTACTCATTTTGTACTTTTATATAGAATCAGCATGGAATTTACTTTTACATGAGTTTGGGAACTATCAGCACCGAAGGTCTGATTCCAACTGACTATAATTTTTTACAACAAAACCAGACATACTGAACAAACACAGAGTAAAATAAAAGGATTAACAAAAAGTTTATAGAAATCAAGAATCAAACAATTATTGAGCGAATGGTGACATTTTAGCAGTATGTATATAATAGAATTAAAGATGAAAAAATAAGTGTCAATAATTATAAACAGATGTCAATTAAAGAAATAACTGTCCAATCTCTGACTATGCCTCAGGTGGGATTAAGGCTGTGCGGAATTTATATAGTTTATCACATCTGCCCAAATACGAGAAAAGTTTTGACAACAATTTACTCAAAGTCCGAAAAGTTAATTTACACGGTAATTTAAAATAAGTCCAAAATGTTTTATTTTTCATCGTAACACATGCTCCGCCTTCGCGTAAAACACGTCCTCGAATCGTGTTTTTATTTTTTTTTTCTCTCAATAAAACCGGCCTCTTCTAGGTCTTCCGGATCCTTGACATCTCCGGGATTGACAACGGCGTTGATTTTTAAAAGGACCGATTCTATTTGATCTATTTCATCCTGCAATGTCTTGATGGTATGCAACTGGGCGTTGTTTTGATTCCTTAACTCTTATTAAGAAGTTTTCTCGGCGTCCGCCTGAATTTTCATGACAAATTGATTATGTTCACTGCCGATTTCCTTTAGTTTCCTTTGCATCAAACTCATTATGACTGTCAGCTTGTGCGTCCTCTTCTAATTTACAATTTTTCTTAAGATAGATGAGTTTTTCTATATTAGCCTCAGAATTTCTGAGTTTAACCGACATACTCTTATTTAGATCACTAAACTTGCAGAGTTAAGCTTTAAGAATTTTCAGCTCATTTCGTATATTGCAAGAGGTATCACACAACGAACGAAAATGACTGTCTCGAAGAGAACTAAATGGTTACTCTCTCAAATTTCGTTTGTTTTCAAGATAACTGCAGAGTCGTTTCATGTCTCGCGCTGGTTTTCTGCTTGGGACTGGTCCTTTATTCACACGCTTTGGCTCTGTTTTGTTCATCCGTAAACGCATCATTGAATGAAGGATATGGAAATAACGAACAGTATTAAATAATGTCCAATTCTGTTACATCTGTAGCATTGGTTAAATGCAAAACATAAACGTTTGGATGCTCATTTCCACACCTTCCGCTCACTGGATGCTGACATGAAGGAAAGGTGAACTTTTTCTGTCTCCACTGCGGTGGGAAAGAATACTCCATTGCTGGTCCTCAAACTTCTGACAAGTCTTGTCTCATGTCACTTTTTAACTTCAATAAGGAAGCTGTCAACGAAACATGCAATTTTAGACTTGTTCAAGAACGCTTACTGCCAAAACTCATAGAATTAGATAAGTCTTCAGTTCTTGTTTACAATAGTCAAAATATTTCATGCAAGTGTCAGAAAAAAGTAAGGCAAGTACCAGGTTGCAATTCTGTTTAACAGGTGATTGATGTCTCCCTGCACGTCTCACAGCTTGTAATAAGAAACCCCAACTAAAACCTACTTTTTACCACCCTGTTAACCTTGCACTCTTGCAGCGATTCTTTAACGAATCTTCCATAAATGGAATTTATGGATATGCAATGTTTCCAGAGGAAGTTATCATAGATATTCCTGCTTTTCGATTATATTATCATTCAATGTCTACAATATTGGCTAAGGATCAAAACGAACATTTAACTATAAAGAAAATGGATAAAGCTTCAAAACGAGATGCTATAATTTTCCAGTCATTAGCTGAAGCACTTGCAAATGGTCATCTCACTGTGCCAGAAACAGATATTGATACTTTCAATGTCTTCATGTTTATCAATCCTTTGTGCAGTTGCCATTGGATATTCAGTTTATAAACTAAGAGCTTTGTCAGCAGTTGTTAGCTTCTAAAGCCACGTCAGTGCATCTGTCCCTGTTTTTAGATATAGACCCGAAACAATTCAAGTTGAAGGAGAGCCCTCCATGTCAGACTATATTCAAGATTTCTTAACTTGGGATCATGGAATTTTTCTTATGGTCTCAATTTCAACCTCATTTATATTGATATCAGTTATAAAATAATTAAGAAATCGTAACAACAACTGCAAAATTGTTCTTGGAAGTAACATCAGGTTCCCTTTGCACTATCATTCCTGTCACGTTCTTTTCTTTGTGTCCCTCCTATTGGGAAATCACGCCTCCATCGATATTAGCAATATTCAAATATCAGAGTACATTAGGCCAATTCTAACTTTGGAATGGGATAAGTTATTATCAAAAACAAACTCACTTCAAAGGAAATTAAAATCAAATCTACACTTTCTCTGTCATATTGGCAAGCGTACAAACTTCGCAAAATTCTTAAACAACCTTTTTGTGCGTATTTGGTCTGAATTCACGATAATTATTACTACGCTTTGACAAATTAAAAACCATTCTCGATTACCTTTTTTTCTGACCCATAGCTTCTTTTTGGTTCTAGGTAGTTCAATACCTTATCCATGTATATAACTTTTTTTTGTTTTTGTATTGTATATATGTTGCATTTTGTTGCCTCTTTTCTGTGTGGTTCTTCTTTATTTTTTATAGTCCAACCATACGATGTAAAGAGACCTAGAAAACAGCAGACAGCAACACACACACAAGAACCACCTGTGATGGCACATCCTTTTCCGGTTCGTTCACGTGACTGATTTACTTTAACGTCAATTAGGACTAATTCCAATAGATGCCATATGCCATTGTGCAGAAATATAGCAGATTCACGTGAATGACTTAGTGTATTGGACTCCACTTTGGAAACGATTAGCGTGTGCCAGATTAACAAACTACGAAAATCTCCTCACCGGAATACTCGTGTGGCTTAAGGTCATACGCAATGTAGTTTGAACTTTATTAGGTTCTTCCCTGGAGTTGAAGAGTTCCACTAAAGGAAGGACCCGTGTGCAATACTTTTAATGTCTTTATATGGATTTGTACATCCCTTCTAAAACAATTTTTGATGAAAAAAAATCTGGAATTTATGTTTAGTAATTTTTGTGTATTATTCTTTGAAAAATGCAAAATTTTTCACAATTTGATATCTTTTTAAAACCCCTGGTAACGCATGCTGATTTTTTGTAAAGGAACATGCAATAATATTGATATTTTAAATTTAGAATATCTTGAAAATTTATCAGTAGGTGAGGTACGCTGCGTATGTCCTTAAGAACTATGTTATGACAATGATAACTGGATCCATGTACCTAAAGACTTTCGTGGTTACAATGATTATGTTCGATCAAAGGTGTTTGTTTAACTTTTAATTAATGTGTATTGGCAATATGTGTGCTCATGTTTCTAATAAATATTATAGTGTGTTGCTTGTCTTTGCTGTTATGTACACAAAAGGGTTCCTTACATTGTTTTGTACACAAAAGTTTTGACCAAGAGAAAGAGAATGCATTCACTCTACCTGAAATACCAAGGTCAAATGAATGGGGAACAGACTATATTCAATAGTTTTAACTCTCTTTGACGATTAATATGAAGAAGAAAATTTAATGTCATTTTTTTTGTGTTCGCGCCTTTTCGCTTCCTGTGTAAATATATATATTTTTACAAGTAAATGCAACAATTGATCATCTTACTTGTGTTACTAAGCAGGAAGGGGAACGACCGAGTATAAAAATTTAAATAGGTTAGAACTGAGAAGGAGGGTAGTTTTCAATTTTTTATTTTAATTAAAAATTTTAATTATATGCAGTAAACCGGTGTCCGCAACTATACAGTAAAAAAGTTTAACTTTGGTTCTAAATTTTGAAACCACTGGATTCTACTGAGAGCAAAGAAACACTTGGGAAATGCTAAAAACTGCTTTGAGTGTAAACAGTTAGATACTCTGAGCCTGTTCTAAACAAGTTTCAACAGGGAGTTTTCGTTCATAACAACGACCCCTGGCGGCAGTTGAAAGGCCTATTCTACTGAGCAGATAAAATAATATGGAACACCGTTATGGCATTTAAATAAGTTATTTACATATCAAAACAAGTTTACGTTAAACAAGAGGCCCAAGGGCTTTGAATCGCTCTTCTGATAAATTGTACAACCTATCACTTGTATTTGAAGCCTCTAACCCTAAGTATCCTAAGACCAAAGTTGTACCACCTAACAAAGTTTGATGATTCTTAGCCAATAAGGACTACTTCTTGGTCTACATTCTTGGAAAACCCAAGATGCATAAACTTACACAGTTTGATTATTCTAAGCCAATAAATACCCAAGATACTTAAATATAGCCATAAAATGTCGAAAGTTGGTCACTGTGACATACTTTTTGGTCGACATTCTCCGAAAACCCAAGATGCATCAACTGACAAAGTTTGATGATTCTAAGCCAACAAGTAACAGAAATACTTAAATATAGCCATAAAATGTTGAAAGTAGGTTACCATGACCTACATTTAAGTCGACATTTTTTAGAGTCCAAAGATGCATCTGCTGACTAAGTTTGATGATTCTAAGCCAATAAATACCTAAAGATACTTAAATATAGCCATAAAAAAAATCGAAAGTAGGTCACTGTGACCTAATTTTTGGTCGTCACTCTCCGAAAACCCAAGATGGATCAACTGACAAAGTTTGATGATTCTAAGCCATTCTGTACAGGAAATACTTAAATATAGCCATAAAATGTCAAAAGTAGGTCACCGTGACCTAATTTTTGGTCGTCACTCTCCGTAAACCCATAATGCATCAACTCACAAAGTTTGATGATTCTAAGCCAATAAATACCCAAGATACTTATATATAACTATAAAATGTTGAAAGTAGGTCACTGTGACCTAATTTTTGGTCGTCACTCTCCGAAAACCCAAGATGCATCAACTGACAAAGTTTGATGATTGTAAGCCAATAAGTACCGGAGATATTTAAATATAGCCATAAAATGTCAAAAGTAGGTCACCGTGACCTTATTTTTGGTCGTCACTCTCCGAAAACCCAAGATGCATCAACTCACAAAGTTTGATGATTCTAAGCCAATAAATACCTAAGATACTTAAATATAGCTATAAAATGTCGAAAGTAGGTCACCGTGACCTATATTATGACCTACTTTTAGGTGACGTTGTTCAGGGACCCAAGATGCATCAACTGACTAAGTTTCATGATCATAGGCCTTAAAGTGTCCAAACTATGCCTTCAAATCAATTTGAAAACAAATGCCCGCAAAATTAAAAAAAATAGGTCACCGTGACCTACTTTTGACTTAACATGATGTGAGGTCCTAAGATGCATCAACTTACAAGATTTAATGATCCTAGCCCTTAAAGTAAGCAAAATATAAACATTTTTATAAATTGTAAATTTAGGTCAACTTCAAAGTGACCTTGAGGCCACGCCCTTTGCCCCAGGGTCATGCCTTGAACAATTTTTAATCTTCAACATATCCTGATCCTTGTATGTAAGTTTGGTGATAATCTGCTTGGCGGTTCATGAGAAGATTTTTTAGCAACTAGTACTTTTGGTTTTGTTTTCCTGATTATCTCCCCTTGTTTTAGGGTCCAAACCCTTATTTTGGTATAAATCGTAGCCCTTGGGCCAAGGATACCCTGTGGCAAATTTGGTACTGATTGGCCAAAGGGTTCTTGAGTTATGGCCCATATTCTAAAAAGTTAACGCACACCGCACAAATGGCCATAGCATTAGCTCTTTGAGCCTTTGGCTCAGAAGAGCTAAAAATATGGATAATGTTTGGACGTTAATTGTGACAGTCATATGGAAAGTCCATAAAATTTATAAAATTTGTAAATGATAGAATAATAATTTTATCTAATTATTGTTGAAAAAAATGTAAAAGACAACAGGATATTTTTTAAAATGTAATTTAGAATTTCAAACCCACTTCAAAGAAAGGTGCCTACACAGTGGCAACCATTAGCAAAGATGAAATACAGGTATGTCTTACATATGTATGACATATGGAAAGTCCATTAAATTGATATTATTTTTCCTTAATATAATACAAATTTTATCTAATTATTGTAGAAAGAATGTTAATGACTACAACATATTTTTTTAAAATGTAACTTAGAATTTCAAACCCATTTCAAAGAAAGGTGCTTGCTCTACGGCATCCATTAGCAAAGAAGATGAAATACAGGTATGTCTAATGTCATATGGAAAGTCCATTTTATTGATGTAAATATATCCATAAGAAAGTGCTGATTACTTTTTAATTGTTGTAAAATGAATATAAATGACTATGTATATGTTGGTAAACTTTTCCCGAGTACCATGAGATTTAGTGCCGAGCGAAGCGAGGGACCAAATCGAATGGCCAGGGAAAAGTTTAACAACATACTTAGTACATGCTTCACACGAGAAATCAAGCCCTTTTTGTATCGGTCTATTTAATCAAACATCTTTGTGTGTTTCTTATTATTTAATCAAGATAAGAATAGTTTGACCCTGACTGTTGCCATTTTGTACAAGCCCAGATATGATAATTATACCTTCGGAGTAATATGTACCTGTCAGGTGACGGTCAACAGTGAGTAGTTTTCAAACACAATACAGGTTCATTTCTAAAGATTCAAAGATAGTCATTTCATTTTGATGGATTTAAGTCAGGATCATTTTATTTCTGGGAGATTATTAAATATTTGTGTTTGTTGGTAAAAAGACGTTTATATTCTGATGAAAAAATTATTTTAAAACTATCAATACAAATGATAAGACAGTGAGTTTTTCAATCCATATACCAAGGTCCGATTTTGTCAGAATCAGAATTAATCTGGTACCGCAGCTGAAAGTAAATACTCTGCTGCCAATGTCATTGATATATCAACTCCCAATGTAACTGCCTCCCCTGATATTTCATCATTATCAAAATCTCCAACAACATTGTCCCCAAACACAACCTCAGGCTTAGACCATCCTTATGGAAACTGAAACAGGATTCCCCTAATTATACAGCAAATACACATAATCTGCCCTCAATGAATAGCACCAACCACATTTTTGACAATTTAAAATCCCATGACATGTCTCCCTCAAATATTGATAAAAGAGTCTGCTGACTCTGAAAAGAAGTCCAATCAAACTGTTGCCAATAATCAGTCAAATGGCTTATCGCCTATCAAAAATGACGAAAATGAATCAGACGAATTCTGTGATATCAGTATTTCAATATGAAAAGTGAGCAAACCCCGGTAAGTTCTATCCACAATAACAAATTCAAAATGATGAAAATGAATCTGACGAATCCTTTGACATTATTAACACTCTTCGTTCTCAAATAAAAATTGAGCAAAACGTACCGTTAACTTCTGACACTTACAAAATTTGTTGGTAGAGAACACTGTATTCATACATAATGAGACAAATCCTTCTTAAATCAAGAAGACTTACTAGCAATTCTCACTTCCTACCCTGTTTCAAAAGCCCATCCTGCAATTCCTCAGGGTTTAAAAAACAATGTTTTTTTTTTTGTTATACAGAATCATAAAAACATAGTAGAAAGTGAAAGAAATTCATTCCCTGATGAATGTGGGGTCTGGTAAAATCGGACTGGTTGTCCAAAAACTCATATCTTGAAACAAGAATCTGGGAAATATAAACCGCGTTTTTAAGACAGAATCTTAACCATTTTAGAAAACAAAATTAAGAGAAACATGACTTTTGTTTAATTAGAACCACAACCAGACCCTTGCATGGTTTTGACTTTAACTCGCTGTTACACAACCTTGTGGAAAGGGAAATAGATAGCTTAGTGACATCTGGCAATTGTTCGTTAGAGATCAGGGGAAAGCACCCTATTTAAACTTATACACAGATGACCACATTCCTGACATTAAAACTTGATGTTTGCAGTGGACAGACAATTTTAGGTGTTGACATAATTTTTAATATTTGTGACATGCAAGTCACTGCTACATGCTTTTAACAAGTTAGAGTAACAAAAGACAAAACAAAAGAAGTTACCTCAATCTTTCTTGGACCTTTATTCATTCATGACAATAGTAATTTCTTTTATAATTTGAGAACTAAATTTTCAGAAACTGATAAGTCTTAATTTAAATATTTCAAAGAAATACAACCAAATCTCAAAGAAAAAGTCAGCAATGCCATCAAGCATGACATTATTAATAAACCGTGGACAAATAATAATTCTGAGTCATTAAAACAAGCAATCGATTGGAACCCACTCCTTCATTTGGTTTATATACTGACAACACTTATAGAATCTCACTTTAAAGATATTAGAAAATCACTTGTTGGTTTAGGACAATTAAAATTAGTAGAAACACATGATCATTTCAAAGTTTCATAATCAGTGTGAGCGACCAAAACGACGGACGAACGAGTTAGTTTGTACAAAAGATTCAAACTTTATATTCCGCCCGACAAAACGACACTCGCATCAACTAACGGTACTACCACTATAGTTAGACCACGTACCTTAGGTAAAAAGATTGGTCAACAAAAACGTTAAAAAGTGGACAGGACTACTTTTTTCAAAAAAATATAAAATACTGTAGATCAAAGCCCAATAATCAGTCAGTCTTAAAAAGACAGTCTTAAATGTAAAAGTGAACTCTACAGACATTACTGCAGTAATAGATACAGGAGCAGAAGTTACTTTCATCTCAGATCGGGTGTATGAAAAGATGCAGATTAAACCACCTATTAAGAAACGCACTGTCATGCATGGTGCAGGGCGTGACATGAAAATGGATACATTTATCATTGGTCCAATTGACATCAAGATAGGAGCCAAAACATACCCATCTGAAATATACGTAGCACGTATGGATGATGACATGCTCCTAGGCTTAGACTTCATGCGGGAAAACAATGTTATACTCGATTGCAGTAAGAACCAGTTTTCCATTAACTCTGAAGTTTTGAAGATGTCATATGGAAAGAGTTGTGAAGCTCCAACAGTTGCAAAAGTAACAGTGCCTGGTAAAACTGTAATTCCACCTAATTCAGCCATACATGTCAATGGTAAACTATCTCGACGCATTGAGGGAAGCTACATCATAGAACCTGAGGAAGATATTCCAGTTATGATGCCACGATGTGTATACTCTAAACAGAACTCACCTAAGCTATGTTTAGTAAATGCCAGTGACCGATACTTTACCATTCGAAAAGGCACGATAGTAGGAGAAGCGTTGTCAGCCGATCCAATGAATGTTGTATCAGAATCGAAACCCCAAAGTGAAGGACCATTACCAGAACTTCCAGAGCATTTGAGTTCCCTTTTCCAGAAATCCGTTGCGAACCTTCACCAAAGTCAGAGCAAATTATTGATGAATCTACTCAAGGAATAAAAAGATGTTTTTGCTGAGAATGATTTTGATCTTGGCACCTTTACAGAGATAGAACATTCAATAAACACTGGCTCTGCATCACCAATTAAGCAGAGGATGAGACGTACTCCATTAGACTTTGTACAAGAGGAAGAAAATCATTTACGCACAATGCTGGACGCAGGTATAATTGAACCGTCAACCTCGGAGTGGGCGTCGCCGCCCGTACTTGTGCGGAAAAGAGATGGCAAAGTCAGATGGTGCATAGATTATAGGAAACTTAACTCTGTGACAAAGAAAGATGTTTACCCTTTACCTCTAATTGAAGAGTGTATTGACACATTGTCCGGAAATGAGTGGTTTTCCAAACTTGATGCCAACTCAGCGTACTATCAGATAAAAGTCAAAGATTCAGACAAGGACAAAACAGCTTTCATAACAAAGTGTGGGTTATTCCAGTTTACCCGGATGAGTTTTGGTCTTTGCAACGCTCCATCAACTTATGCTAGAGTCATGAACTTAGTATTGCGTGGACTGACATGGAACATTGTGTTAGCCTTTCTAGACGACATCCTTGTGATGGGAAAATCATTTGAGGATCATTTGCGCAACCTGAAAATAGTCTTTGATAGATTTCGTCATTACGGTCTAAAGTTAAAAGCCAGGAAATGCCTTCTATTCCAGAAAGAAGTAGAATTCCTAGGCCGGAAAGTAAACAAAACAGGATTAGCTATAGGGGACGAGTACGTCGAAGCTGTGAAAGATTGGAAAACCCAGCAACAACTAAAGAAATTGAGAAATTTCTGGGTTTTGCAAATTACCACAGAACATTCATCAAGGACTATGCCAAGATGGCAGCACCTCTTACTCGGCTTACAGGCAAGAAGCCGTATGTGTGGGGACCAGAGCAGCAAGACGCCTTTGACAGTTTGAAGTTATCACTTATAACTACCCCAGTTCTAGCATTGCCGAACTCCAAGGATTTATTCATCCTAGACACAGAAGCGTCAGACTTTGCAATAGGTGCAGAACTCGTACAGGTGCAGGAGGGTAAAGTGCGTGTTATTGCGTTTGGCAGTTTTAGTCTTACCCCAGAGCAACAGCGCTATTGTACAACAAGAAAGGAGTTACTAGCGATTGTCCGTTTCACCAAACAATTCAATCATTATCTGTTGGGCAGAGAATTTGTGGTTAGGACTGACCATAGCAGCCTTACCTGGCTCCTCAATTTTAAAAATCCTCAAGGTCAGTTAGCCAGATGGCTTGAAGTCTTAAGCCAATACAATATGACTGTTATTCACAGACATGGCAAGAAGCACGGGAATGCAGACCCGCTTTCCCGTATCCCTGACAACAAGCCATGCCCTAATATGAAGGTGGATATAGACCCTACCCAACTACCCTGTGGAGGATGCAAGTACTGTACTAGAGCACATAATAACTGGAGAAAATTCACTGAAGATGTGGATGATGTCGTTCCCCTGGGTAGGACAGTACAAACAACAGAAGTACATGCTGCTTTATCCTGGTTATTTAACGAGAAGGGATACGATGACATGGAACTCGTTTGTCAAGAGTCAAGCTCCGACTTGCATCATACATCGATGGAAATTTCCTTTACAGACCCAGGTAAACCTACTCTCTTTAGTATGGAGGAACAACAGTGTAATCAAGTCCGCACTACTTCCCGTACTAGTGGGTTTGCAGGCATTGAATATTCACCCGAAGTCCTGAAAGAATTCCAGGAAAAAGATTCTGATCTTAGATTGATTCTGCCATATCTGGTGTCAAATGAAACCCCATCTGAAGATGAAATCTTTATAAGCAGCAAGGCAGCAAAGAAATACTGGGTTAATAAAGAGATTTTTTTTTATTGATGGTGAGGGAATACTACGGAACAACCCAAAGAATGGTGGAGAACCAAGACTTGTGGTGCCAAAAACCTTGGTAGATGAAGAACTAGGACTATGTCATGACTTACCAGTTATGGGACATCAAGGTGTGTCAAGAACATATTTACGAGTGAAAGAGAAGTTCTATTGGTATGATATGAATCAGTCAACCAGAGATTTTGTAAGGACATGTGACATTTGCAGTAAACACAAAAATGCCAACAGAAAAGCAAAGTGTCCCATGACAAAATACCAAGCTGGAGTACCAATAGAGAGAGTCCACCTTGATTTCCTGGGTCTTTTACCCGAATCTACCTCAGGCAATTCGAACATTTTAGTCATGGTGGACCAATTTACCAAATGGGTGGAATGTGTCCCATAACCATCGCAAACAGCTGAAGTCACAGCTAGAGCTGCTGTAAATGAATTTTTTGCTCGATTTGGTTTTCCCTTCAATATATTCACTGACCAAGGGAGAAACTTTGAGAGCAGACTCTTCAAGACCATTTGTGACAAACTTCAGATTCATTAGAGTCGTACAACGCCGTATCGCCCTTCAGCAAATGGGCAGGTCGAGAGATTTAATAGGACACTTATGGATGCTGTACGCTGTTTTGTTGACAAGTCACAAAATAATTGGGATGAACATTTACCTCAGCTTGCTAGTGCTATTAGATCATCTGTAAACAGACACACTGGTTTCACACCAAACAAACTTATGTTAGGGCGAGAAGTGAGCATACCTGCTGACCTAGTTTTTCGACCACCTGAAACCAATGCATCCATTGACCACGAAGATTATGTGTCAAGATTACAAGAGTCTATAAAAACAGCTCATGAAGTGGCCAGAGATGTACTGAAGGCACATCAAGTTCATATGAAGAGAGATTATGATGTCAAGATTCATACCAGAGAATATGCAGTTGGTGATCTCATCTATGTGTTGGATAGCGCCAAAACTAAAGGTCGTTCCAAGAAACTAGATCCACCATGGAAGGGACCTGGCATTGTTGTTCAGAAAATATCTTCATACCTCTACAAGGTTAAACTTCAGAAAACAGTCTTCATTACATGTACCAACCATGACAGATTAAAAAAGGTGTCGTGACAGAAAAGTACCGGACTGGCTACGCCCATGCCAGCACCGTCTGCGAAATGGAGAAAATATTCTCCAGTTGCAATCAGTTGACACTTTTTTTATATGTGGCAAACCTGATGACGGACGTCTTATGATACCGTGTGACACATGTGATAATTGGTATCATGGAGCATGCGTCGCAATCACTCAAGAGGTAGCAGATACCTTGAAGACGTATATCTGTCCTAGGTGTCAAGTGTAAAAGCGTATTATATACTGCCACTAATTTATGTTGTTTTTTTTTGTTTCTTAATATAAAATAGGTATCATGGAGAGAGATCCAGAGATTGAGGATTATGTGACAGCAGACGAGGCCGACATTACAGACGACAAACAGATGATGCGGGTCAAGCTCACGACACTGACTCAGATGAGGATTCATCTAGCCCAGACGAGGGGCTTCCGCCATTTAAAAGGAGGAGACGTGAGTCAAGCATTGCGCCTGCTCAGGAACCTGGGGACGTCTCAGTGAGAAGTCATACTCAAGGGGATAAGAGATCTTCTTGTCCAGTGGAGGGGTGCCATGGACGCTCCAAACACTTGAAGCACCATGCTTGGGAACACCATATTCCCAGAGTTTTTTGGGATCGCCCTTGGAATGAGCTCAACGCCTCGCCTGATTATCACAGGCTGAGAGCCCCCTGTCACCTTGCGCTTGCCCAGTGCATTATAGGTCCAGCAGCAACAGTCCAGGACTTGGTAGGTTACGTCAATGAGAATATACCATTGCCTCGAGAGTATCCGATCATGCCCAGGACACTTAATCAGATGGGTCAGTTGACCCGTACGATGAGGTGGCCTATGACGGACACTTTCCAGATGTTGCCAATAAACTCACCAGCAGTGTTGATACATTGGAGGATAATGATGGCCATAGTGTGCACGATGTCACCAGAAAAGAGATCCGAGTTCAAAACATGGGGAAAAGAGGACCTGGCCAACTTAGAAAACCAAGTAAAGTCGAGAAGGGTTATTCTGCAGAGAGAAGACCAGGAGTCCTTTGAGCAGAGTGATGGGGCAGAAGAAGAAGATGAGTGGACTGTTGTAGATGAGTGCTGGAGTGGTGAGGAAGAGGAGGAAAAGGAGTATGAAGTTCTTGTAATCCAAGAGGGGTATTCGGCAGAAGATGAGGAGCAGGACAAGGTCAGGACCAGGGGGACAGTAACAGTATTAAAAGGTCCCATGACCATAGTTGTGAACACTGGCCACCCAAAAGACAAGGAGGCCAAACGGAGGGCCTGGAGAGGAATGGCGTATCGGTAGATGATGTCGAGTGCTGTATCTGCAGTTTATATTGCATCCGTTGACATGTGCCTGGGTGATTTACACCACAGACGCCTCGCTTCTGGCCGACCATTTCCAATTGACAAGCGTGTAGAGGTCATCTCCACCCCAGGGTCATCATGTACAGACATATCTGTCTTGGTGAAGGGCACATACCTTGGGATAGTAGCAGTTGTCGGCGACCTGTTTAGGTGCCGGGAGGACCTAGAAGATCAATCAATTTCGAGAAGGGACAGTACCAATCCAGAGCGGCAGGAAGTCAGCTGGGCCAAGATTCTGGAGATTGCTGACTATATTGTTCCCGGTAGAGGACCAATGTTTAAAGTCCCTTTATAACTCTAAATATAATTTAATTGTAATTTTTCTTACTTTGCAAGGTATGCAGGGTAATTAAGTACTTAATCTATGAACATTATGATGGATTTTTTTTTCTATCACTTGTTTCATTACATAACATCCCAAGGTCAAAATTATTTTACAAATATGCCCTTCAAAGATCAATTGAACATAATTGCACTGACAGACCGATGACTACGTAGGCAAGTACCTCCTGCTTATATATCCCCAAAACTATTAAGGGTTAAATTAAATCATTGAAAACATTAACATCTTGTAGCTTAAATCTTCAAGAATCTTGACCTTCTTTATTTTAACATCTTTTATCTTTCTTTTAAACCAATCACCTCTTTTAACGTTGCCTTGTTGTGATCATCAAGCTGTACGTACAGCCGAAAATGATACACATACACTGACGTCAAAAATTATGGTCTATTAAAATTTCCAATTTTCTTTCTTTCAATTCTGAGATTGTTTTTGATCATCCAAACCTTTGGCATTTTTATGAATAGGGTTCCTAACCTCTAAAAGCTCAGTTGCTTCGATTTCTAGTTGTAAATATAAAACAATCGGCTGCACAAGTGGTTTCCGGACTCCAAGATATTTTTTTCAGGTTAGGAAGAGAAAAATCTGCATTGGCAGCAAAAGCAAAGATAGAACGTGCAAATAACTATATAAATAGTTCATCTGCTTATTACCCAGGAGTAGAAAAAAGATTTTCACAGATGCGCACACCAAAACTGGCATAATCTAAAACTTGATGAAGGAGGCCGGTATAAGGAAGAAAAGGATGCGCAAAAATGTATTATTCGTCTATTGTATAGACTGTTATTGCAAACAAACAGTCTTATTTTAGATCAAGTTCCAGTTAAAATTTCATAAGGTATTCTCTTCATCAGAAGATTCTGCCTTTCTGGAGTCCCATTATATAGAGGGTATGGAAGCTGCATCACAGAATGAGCCAATAGTTAGAGAATCATCTAAGAAGCTTTGAGTTCCTGTTGAAAAAATAATGGTAATGTTTACATGTACAACTGCATAGATAGCAATATACACATACCGTATAAGTAGAAATTTTAGCGAGGATTTAATTTTGGCATTATTAGCGAGGGTACTGAGATCGCTAAAATTACATATCGCTAAAAATTTATTGCATTTTATTTGCAATAAGTTCTTTAGGGATCAATTTCAAATTGCTAAAATTACATCTCGCTTAAATCAAAATACCAGTTTTTAAGGAAAAATCGCTAAATTTGCGTCTCGCTAAAATTTCCACTTATACGGAATATAGAGATAGAGAAAATTACATACATACCCTTTCCTATATCACACCCTGACCCTTATATCAGCCAGAAGGCCGATGGTGATATGGAAAGGGTATGTATTATTAGTCCCCTACCGGTGAAACCGGGGGGGGGGGGGGCTATAGGCCTTAGGTTTAAGGCATTTACAACTTGAAAATCTTTTAGTTTTACCTTGGACATGACTTTTGCATATTATAAAATGACATCCTGAAGAAAAAGGGGAGCCCGGTAGGGGACATGTATTGCTTATGCAATACTCTCAGAATGCTTGTTACATTGAACTACCTTATATATATTGGATTCCAAAACTTCATGAGAATCCTTACAAAGAAACATTGCAGGTTCCAGTAAATTTTCAACCAAGCCTCTTTCGTTACTTCTCACTAAAATATTGACAGTAGTGAAGGAAAAACTTCAAGAGTACTGTACAACTATTTATTCAAGAAGTGGTGTAAATCAGATGTGGATACTTAAAAATTCTAACGAACTTTTGGACAATTTGAAATCACAAGACTTTACAAAAATCAACAGCATAAAAACTTACGACTTTTCAACTTTATACACAAAAAATTCCCACGACAAATAAAAATCCAGGCTTTTTGATATCATTGACAGCTGCTTCTTCAACATAATTGGAACTCGTAAGTTGACTTACCTCGTCATTGGTCATTTGAAAAATTATTTTGTTAAAACAGATTCTGATTGCACACACAAGTACTCTGAAGTTGACTTCAAGAAGATGCTTGAGTTTCTGATCGATAATATCTATGTGGTTTTTGGAGACCAGGTATTCCAACAAGCTATTGGAATTCCCAAGGGTACAAATTGCGCTCCGTTATTAGCAGACTTATTTTTATACTCATATGAAGCAGAATTTATGCAAAATCTTTTACGTGAAAAGAAGAAAACACTTGCTGTGGCTTTCAACTCGAAATTTAGATATATCGACGACGTATTGTCAATTAATAATGATAATTTCCATTCCTACGTCGACACGATGTATCCTGGTGAGCTTGAATTAAAAGATACCACAGAGTCCGATACTTCTGCTTTATACTTGGATATTTTACTTGAAAAAGACTCTAATGGTAATCAAACAACCTAACTATATGATAAACGTGATGACTTTAACTTTTCTATCGTCAACTTCCCTTACTTATGCAGCAATATACCTTCATCACCTGAATACGGAGTATTTATATCTCAGTTGATTCGATACGCAAGAGCATGCTCTACGTATGCACAATTTCTTAAACGAGGTCAATTATTGACAAGCAAGTTGATGAAACAAGAATATCAACAGTCTCGTTTAAAGTCATCATTTCGTAAATTCTATGGTCGATACAATGACCTTGTCAGCAAATACAATTTATCATTGAATGAAATGCTGACTGACGTTTTTCATACCAATTCTTAGTCCATTATTTATACACTGAATTGACCACGGATTTTTTCCGTTATTTCCTGATTATGACAGCGAGCACAAGGCGGGTGTGACCGGTCGGCAGGGGATGCTCACTCCTCCATGGCACCTGATCCCACCTCTGATGTTTCGGAGGTCCGTGTTTGCTCTGCTCTTATTTTGTATATTTGTTTAATGGACGTTAAGATTTAATACTGTTCGTTATTTCCATATCGTTCTATTGATAACATATTTACTAATAACATACAGAACACATCTAATTGAATAAAATAACCATTTAATAATTTTATCACACATTTGTACAGTTACTTATGTATCATTGTCAATGTTTCATATTGATCACTGAAGATATGTTTGCTGAAGCAGCCTTAATGTATAAAACTTCATAAACTTAATGTAATACAGTTGAAAATAACATCCAATTTAAAGCTCTTTCCGCTAATGTGAATGTCAGTCACAATAAATAATTATACATCTTTTTAATGATATTTTTGGTTTGAAATCAAAGTTAAAATATGACATTTCCAGAAATATGGACCCCTTTAAAGTTACGTACAACACGATCCTTCAAAATAGGTTGTTCCACTTTGGATTAATTTTCAAAGGATTTTAATTTCAGTAAATGTCTGAAGAATGATATCTGTGTGTGATGAAAACGGTATGGGAGCCAGTGGTTTAGAAAAGCAATCAGCATATCGTGTGTGAATAAAATTTAAATTAAATTATTTAATTAATGAATGATTGACAGTCTACTAACTAATTGTTCGGACTGCAATTAGATTTAAAATATAATGTAATTAATGTCAGAACGATTTGCTATAGTACTAGACTGTAGGTCTATCATATGAAATTTAGCTAAATGACTCTCATTTCTGTATTTTTAAGTACAGCTATTTTAATGAAATTGAAAATATTGCAATACACAATGCACTTTGCATTTAAAAAGTACTGCAGTATGTTGCAATTTAAAATTGCCTGCCAATACCCAGGCCTATAGAAATCAAACAAAATGAATTGACACGCCATGGTGTTTGTGTATGGATTTAGAACATCCTGTTTGCCGTAATCAAGATGAAAGGTTATTTGTTGATGAAGATCTGTTCATTGGAAATTATGGAAAGAGTGATGATGAAATCAACTAATTCCCGTACGTCCATCAGACTGCTTGGCAAAGGCAACTGCATGCTAAATAGATATAGAAATGAGATTTGTCTTCTAGATGCAACATAAAGAACAACCAGATACACCTTGCCTCTTTCTTTCCTTTGTGCTCCAGCAAATGTAGCTACATGACTGTTGCTATATTCATAATTGAAAAAGGGGACAGTGTATCCATCCAAGAAGCCCTATCTATTATAAAATTATGGAACTCAAACTGGAAGCCAGTATATTATATGTGACTATGCAGATGAAGAAATATCTTCTATTGAACCTGTTTTTCCAGGTATTATTATGAATATTCTTGTACATACTGTTTTCAGTTATTTTACTGATTCGAACTACAAGTATGCTCTGAGTAGATCGTTTTCTTTCTTTTTTACCAATGCTTCATACTCTTTGAATTGAAAGATCAAGACATTTATTAGGGTCCTTGTCTGAACTTCCAATGAAATTTATATCATTACATGTACATGTAAGTGGTGTAGGTGGTATGTTATCACAAACACATTTTATTTTTTAAAGAGCCCTTTGACTATCTTTGTGATTTCCATCGATAGCAGGTATGGGAGAGATGGCTTAAAGCAACTAACAATGGCATTGGAGATGATCAAGATGAAATTTTATCTTGGTTACGCTCAGTAGCAAGATCCAAAACCAATGAAGAGTTTGAACTGTAAAATAACAGATTAAAGGTATTTTTAGGTCACCTGAGTCACCTCAGTAAACTGGTGACCTATTGCTATCCACAGGGGCCGGTAACATACTGTATTTGATTTTACGTAATCACTATATGTATACAAAAAGATCTTTTTTTGTATATATATATATATATATAGTGATTACGTTAAATCAAATACAGTATGTTACCGGCCCCTGTGTTGCTATCCGCTTCCATCCGTCGTCGTGTGTAGTTCGTCGTGTGTTAACATCGCAGCACAGTAAAGGTTACAGTAAGGAGGCGGGGCCAAATTTGTACGAGAAATATTTACTATGACGTCACAAATAATGTAAGGTCTTCAAAATACCGCAAAATAAAATTATTTGTTATTACAAATAGCTGGATAGCTGTATAATACATACAAACAAACCATTACATGCAGTTTTGTCATTTGTAAAATCCTGCACAACGGTATATAAACGATGCATCGATCGCAATGCATTTGTCAATTTGACGTCATCTCGCAAAAATGACGCAGTTTGTACACAGTGAGAGGTTGATCAAGTCACATTTAATACAACTAGAACTGTCCAAACGGGACAAAATACCCCCCGCTGGGTTTTTCAGAAGTAAGTTTTTCCATAATAAAGATACATGTATGTATCAAACATGAATTATGAAATTTTTATTCCAGTGACCTTGAACTTCTCTAAATGACCTTGGGTCAAGGTCATGACACACCCTTGGGTCATGGTCAATCTTTGTGTGAAATGAGAACCCTACCAAGTTTATCCATAAGAAAGATATGGACCTGACTTGAATTATGAAATTTTTTTTCCAGTGACCTTGAATTTCACCCAAAAGACCTTGGGTCAAGGTCATGACACACCCTTGGGTCATGGGCAATCTTTGTGTGAAATGAAAACATACCAAGTTTATCCATAAGAAAGATATGAACCGGACACAAATTATGAAATTTTTCTACCAGTGACCTTGAAATTCTCCAAATGACCTTGGATCAAGGTCATGACACACCCTTGGGTCATGGGCAATCTTTGTGTGAAATTAGAAGCTACCAAGTTTATCCATAAGAAAGATATGGACCGGACACGAATAATGAAACTTTTCATTCAGCGACCTTGAACTTCTCCAAATGACCTTGGGTCAAGGTCATGACACACCCTTGGGTCATGGGCAATCTCTGTGTGAAATAAAAACCAACGAAGTTTATCCATAAGAAAGATATGGACCGGATTCAATTAATGAAACTTTTCTTTCAGCGACCTTGAAGTTCTCCAAATGACCTTGGGTCAAGGTCATGACACACCCTTAGGTCATAAGCAATCTCTGGGTGAAATGAACTTCTACCAAGTTTATCTATAAAAGATATGTATCAGACATGATTAATGAAATTTTCTTCCAGTGACCTTGAACTTCCCCAAATGACCTTGGGTCAAAGTCATGACACACCCTTGGGTCATGGTCAATCTTTGTGTGAAATGAGAACCTACCAAGTGTATCAATAAGAAAGATATGGACCGGACACGAATTATGAAATTTTTCTTCCAGTGACCTTGAACTTCCCCAAATGACCTTTGGTCAAGGTCATGACACACCCTTAGGTCATGAGCAATCTTAGTGTGGAGTAGTAGATTCTAATGTCCCTCTGTAAGAAAGATGTGGACTGGACACGATTGCACAGACAGACGGACGGACGGACAGACAGACAGACGGACAGGGTGATTCCTATATATCCCCCAAACTTTGTTTGCGGGGGGTATAATGAAAAATGTCTTTTGTTCTCAAATAAAATATTATTTGCAGGAAAATAAAAAAACCGCTAAGTTGGTTGCGATGTCTATTTTAGTATTTTATTAATAAACTGTAAGTGCATTCTCCAGACAAGCGATCACGTCGTGTGTTTGTATGCAGATTCATTGAAAAAGTAATGGACGGGCCCTAATAATTCGATTTCTTGCAAGGGCATACCATCAATGTATCTTGTCAAAATTTTGCACGCAAACTTAAGAAGCATTAAGATATTTGAAAAATGCTGCGAACCTCTTGAAATCTTGCAAATAAATTAATTATAGCTATATTTAATGTAGTTGACCAGAAAAATATTCAACCTGCCGTACAAAAAATTAAATTTTACCAATAAAAAACGGAATCTATATAGGTTCCCAGCACTTCTCACAAACTACAAACAGTGTTGTAAAAGAATGTAAAATAAACTTTGATAACTTGCCCTTGCAATACTGAAATTCATAGATGACCTGCAAGTATAGTTGCCAAAGCCATGTGACGTCGACATTACATGACAAGTCTAAAAAAATACATGTCCCCAACATGTAGATATAAAACACATTATATTCTTTTATATCAGTGATTTCCTAAAAGAATCGCCCATCCTAATAAAGTATGTATTTTTTATCTTAAAAAATCGCCGATATATCCATTTGTAACATTAACCGTGCTGCGATTCTTCTCTGGAACCAATCAACACCAATTTTCACCAAATTTTACATAAAGCATATATGGGTGAAGAGGAACATAAATTGTGAATTTTATGGTCCCTGACCCCCCTCCTTGGGGCCTGAGGGGTGGGGCCAAAACCACTAAAATTACGCGAGTCATTTCAACCTAGATATGGGTTTTCATTGCAAATGAACTAATTATAAAAATGCATAACTTGTATATTTTATGTACAGAGAAAGTCCAAATTTATTTTCTTGTACATACTTAGTACCCACAGTATATTATTGCAAGTGCACATAATGGCGTCATATTATGTTCCTTCTTATGTATATCCTATTTAATTTAAAATAAATAAAGTATAATATTAAGGAGAATATTCTTCAAATTAATAAAATTGCTGCACAAATCCTATCCATTTGTTCAATCAATAAATAAATTACTAAACTTACACTGGACTGTACACTTTTACCCTTTTTCAACTTAGAACTATAGGACTAGTAACTAAACAATTTCAGTGTCGACATTTGTGCATCTTTGGAATGCTCTGCTTTTTTTATACCTTGTTTCTGTAGAACAAAGAAAGGTTTGCCCTTGCGCCAAAGAGACTTTGTTGATGTTTCTGGTAAACTTGTGTAGTGAAGGTCAAACATGTCATAATATGACGTCAAAATATGTACTGGCAGTCGCACATCGTGGGAACCAAGAATGTATTAGAAAACAAGTCTTAACATTTTCGTTGTGGAATGTAAAGCAATAATGGGTATTAAATAGTTATTTTGCATTGAAATTCTATACGTGGCCTTAACTCACTTACATAGTGCGAATTTAAAAAATCTCCTTTACTTTTGGATATCAAGCAGTCAAACTGTTAGCATGAATGTTATGACGAATGACTCCTCTTCAAAAATTGAAATCCATGGCCCCAGTATCAGGGGGTCTAGTGCTACGGCGGGGCTCTATTGAATATGTAGTCATAATGCATTATTTCTTTAAAAATCATCTTCTCTGCTCTTGTGTATTAAATAAACTACTAGTAACCAAGTACATGTACATATTTATGATGAGGAAGAATGCCTTTTTTTCTGCTTCTGGGTATTCAACAAAGTAAGTATATAGTTATGATGAGCAAAAATTTAATTGTAGAGATGGGTGCGAGCTTTCCGACAGATAAGATACAACAACGGTGTTGAGAGACAGAACAAGACCCCGAAATATGAATTTCTTGAGACAAAGAAAGCAAAGTCACTGTGTCTTCTTATACTTTTGTGGAATGATTTTCTTCCAGACATTTACCAAAGGTAATAAACCTTGAATCATAAATGCTGTATTAATGGTGCTGCAATATATATGTTGTTATCTTAAATATTATTTATATACAGTTGCATGTATACCCTATATTAACGAAAAAAATTATTTGCCTTATTTGGGAATTGCAGATATGTGAAAATGATTTGATATCTGCAGAGGAATCAATGAGGTACAATCCTGACATTCCCACTTTCCTAATTAATCGTCCAAGAAATGTTGTAAAGCATTGCTTTAAAAGATGGGAAGAAGCAGGAAACATTTCATCAGATGACATAGATTATGTAGGAGAGGACTTATTCCTGTTGAAGAGTCAGGTTCCAGAGAGCTCACAAGTTTATTGTGTCCGCTTTTCAGCACCCGACTTACTTTCCAGTACCATCATGCGACTGTGAGGACTGAACCAAACATCATTTGCCTTATAAACACTTTTTTGCCATCATTAGAAATGTTTCTGGTTGGCAGTTGGCTTCTTTATTATTTCATACATACGTATTATCACAATTTTTTTACAAATAAGATTAAGAAAAACCATGGAGAGGAACTAGTAAGTTGTAAGAACTTGTTTCCAATCCATTCGATTCGTTCAATAAAATATGCTCAAAACAACAAAAAAAAAAACAAAAAAAAAAACAGATTTGTAGGGTAAGGTATCAATACATAAAAAAATTACGAATTAAACTTTTGGAGTAAACGAGCAGTTCCCTAAAGAAATAAATGAAAGAAGGAAACAACTCTATCCATACTACAAAGATGCAAAAAAGCAAGAGAAACAAAAGGCCCATGGCCTTATAGGTCACCTGATTATCATGCGACAACTTTCCAACAATTGAATTTGATTCTTGTTTTAAACTAGAAGCCATGAAATTCACAATTTTGAAAGAGACACCATTGTTTATCATAATTATGCACTCAGCATGCTTATTTTGTTAACTTAATAGCCAGAGGTAGATCAGACTAACACAGAGAAAATGCATTACCACTTTTAGTGAATTTCAGGGCCCCTGGGTCAGTGCTACTTGTGGTAGGGTTGGCTGACAGTTTAGCTTCCCATTCCAAAGAAACCATTGACCCTGGTACCATATCTTTCAAAATTTTAGAATTTTTTTTAAAATTTAAATTCACAATGTTGTTGATTAATACCAAAGTGCAGATTTCAAAGCATTAAATTATTTCAGACTATGCCCCCACCACCACCGCCCTCAAAGTACCTCTGTTCCAGGGGCCAGGAAATTAACCATTTTTGGCTGAAGCAACTTTTTGTCATAAATATACATTAAGATCATTTGGCATTATACCCAACAGCAACGGAAAAGCTTTTCAAATGATTCATGCAATTTCATTTTAGACCCTTGCCCTAACCTAGGGACCCTGAAATTCAAAAATCTCAAAAAAGCATCCTTCCTACTCGTAACTACATGCATAGTTCATTGGTTAAATACTCAGGTGCAGAAAAGAAGAGTTTCAAGGAATTGATGCATTTTCACTGTGTAATCATTTAAGACTGACGTTTTTCATACCAATTGTTAGCCCATTATTTATACACTGAATTGTCCACGGATTTTTTCCGTTATTTTCTGATCATGACAACGAGCACACGGCGGGTGTGACCGGTCGGCAAGGGATGCTCACTCCTCCATGTCACCTGATCCCACCTCTGATGTTTCGGAGGTCCGTGTTTGCTCTGCTCTTATTTTGTATATTTGTTTAATGGACGTTGAGATTGAATACTGTTCGTTATTTCCATATCCTTCTTAAGTCCCGCCCTAACACCAGAACCCCCAACCAAGGAACCATAAAATTCACAATTTTGGAAGAGGTAGAATTGTTCAACATAACTACCGGTATGTACTTGGTAAGTTCACTTTATACTCAAGAGCAAAGAAGAAGATTTACAAAGAAATTCATTTTTTACTATATAATCTATATAGCCCCGACCTAACACCGGAACCCCTGACCCTGGGGCCATGAAATTCACAATTTGAGAATAGACAGTCTTATTCAACATAACTATGCACTTGATTAGTTTATTTAATGCCCACAAACAGAAAAGAAGAATTTCAAAGAATGTATCATTTTCTCTATATAATCTATGTAGCCCCGCCCTGGCACTAGAACCCCTGACCCTGGGGCCAATAAATTCACAATTTTGAAAGAGGAACCTTTGCTCATCATAACTATGTAAATTCAAATATTAAGATAACCATGGAGAGTCTTCAACATATCCGGAAACTAGGTAGAAACAGATAGCATTAGGTCACCTGAGTGACCGAAAAAGACGGTAATGAAGACAAAACATCTTTCGAGTCAGTTAAGGAACGAGTAAACTTAAAACAGAAAGTATGCAGATTATTAGAACGTACTTGCTTTATTCGTATTGTTTTGGGGCATACTTGTGTCCCTATGCGGGACGAGGAAAATGATATGACTATATCACCGGGGTAGTATATTCCAGTAAGCCACACTACTCAATTGCTTTTTATCTCATACAACCTTCGTATATTTAAAAAATATATAAATGTCACAGGGTGACAATTACTTGTTTTTATTTTAACTAGTTCATTTAAGATTAGTACAGCTAGCCTAGGTATTTAGCATAGTAAATAAGATAGCTGTAGTAAATTCCTTTCATTCATTCATTCATACCTGGTCATTCATTGTCATCGTGTTTGTATTGTATTCTGGTTTGTCGTGTGTTCGGTGTCACGTGAGTGTTTGGTTGTCACGTGATTGTCTTGTGGTTTATTTTTATCCTGGGTGTGAGTTGTAAAACCAGTATGTACGGGGTGTGGTAGTTATGTACGCATGTGTGAGTCCTGGTATATATACTTATGCACGGACTATTCCTTTTTAATCTTGACGATACATTGACGATAGTTTGGATGTTCTCCTGCGAGAAATCCATACGAGCAGTTTGTCTAAGAAATTCCTTACGGAATCTTAGTGCCTTAATTGATGTGACTGGTAAGAGTAAATTAATACTGATTTTAACTATTCTAATTAAATATAATGTTAGTGTGTGTGAATTGTACGAGTGTGTCATTTTCATTGCAGGTCACCTTCGTTCGTTCATACGTTTGTTCGTTTATACTTTATTTCATCATACCTGCAGAAATTGTCAGCTAATAAATATATGAACCTTTACTGAGGAACTGTGTTGTTACATTATTATTCCCTGAGATTGGGAGACCCGTGACAATGGCGCCCAACGCTGGTTTAACTTACGAACATGAATTCTAAGCTGTTGAGCAGGACGTCTTTGAACTGTTGAAGGTGACCGGGACATTTAGAACTACAAGAGTCTATACAGACTACAACTACAAGTAAGCGATTTTCAGGGGAAAAAGTGCTTTGTGTGGTGAAAATTATTCTTCAGTGTGTGGTTATTAATGAAACAGAGCTCTACATTACATCTTTTCAATCCGGAGAAACACTGAACTCCCGTGCCGGCAGTTACGAGCCACTCAGGGACTCTTTTTACCCCAAGCGTTTCGAAGCAGTGTGACGTCACATCCATTCATGGATACCTCGTGGACGGTGTAGCCGAGACGAGAGATGTTTTGGTTATTATCGATTCAAATAACATTTGTGTCAAGAACTGTGTGTGCCTCCCATTAACGGATAGACGCGCCCTAGTCTTGGACGACCTGGAAATCGTGGTGGACTTTGCTATTTGACTGCTATTGACTGTGTGTCAGATGTTCTATTTTTAAAACATTTCTACTTTCACTTTGTAGATGATTGTTGTTTTGTATGTATTATTTGTTATATTTGTCATTTGATTGTATATTTCATCCATGTGAGACAGTAGAGCGATTGAGAGTGTGTTAAACAGCCTCAAAAGTTTAAAACTTCTAAATAATTGAAAAAAAAAAAAGAAAAGTAAAGGGAAATAAGTAGATCAGTGGGATTTATAGTAAGACATAGTACATAGACATCTTCTTTACTAACATTTTATTTGCACTTGGTATTAAATTTGTGTGAAAAAGCAGAGAGAAATATTTGTGAAACAGAACCTTAATCTATTTTTGTTCCAGAATAATCAATTTGGTTTAAATTCACAAGTTCAGGGTTGACAAGATTTGTGTTTTGGAGGCTGTGTGGATTGTCATCTTTGTGTTAATCATCTCTTGTGTTTCAAGATTCATCGAACTCATTATTTCATACCCCATCATTATTTTAGATGTAGATTTAAGATTTATTAGTGTAGTAATTTAGAGCAAGATTTAGAGAATTAGGCTCTTTATCTAGAGATCAAATTACAGGATTCGTGGAAAGTTATACTGATACTTGAAGTGTAAGTGACAGTGTTAGAAAAATGTAGTGATATTGATCATTAGTTTGAGATGTAACTGTAGATTATTTTTTTACAGGGTTTATTTCATTGAATTTGATTGTATAATCTATGAAGATCTGCTTTACTTTTCTAGTCACAGCAGTGTTTATTATAACAATGGCTACAGGTGGAAAGAAAGCATCAGATCATGAGTCCTGGGAAGAAGAGATTGAAAAGGCTGAAAAAGATCAAGAAAAGATCATACATGATATAGATGATATAGGTAAGATTGACCCAAAATATAAAGTCATCACAAAGGAAGAGTATGAGTATTTAATGGCTATGAAGGCCAGTACACCTCTGACAGGTCCAGGAAAAGGTTTTCCATTTCCAAGTTCTCCAATACCAGGTAAATTTCAACCTAACCTGCATTAAATCCCTCATTCAATATGTCAACTTTGCAGAGTAATTTCAATACGACTCCAAAGCTTCCGACATTTAGTGGCAGTGAGGAACTTCAAAAAGGGGAAGTGACCTATGAAGTCTGGAGTTTCGAGGTAAGGTGCCTTAGAAATTCACAGGTGTTACCTGATGCCCTGTTATTACAGACAATTAGAAATTCCCTCAAGGGAACTGCAAGGTCAATGCTGATTTCACTCGGTGAATCAGCTACAGCGAGTCAAATTTTGGAGAAATAAGAAGGGTTTTATGGAATGGTGAGTAGTAGTGAAACTCTAATGCAACAGTTTTATAATGACTGTCAGAAAGAGAATGAGAGTATTGTGGCTTACGGTTCTAGGTTAGAATCTACACTATGTAAGGCAATCAAACAGGGCCACATAGATGACATTGCAAAAGATACAATGTTATGTAGCAAATTTTGGACTGGATTGATAAGTAAGTCATTAAGAAATTCTACTAGATATATCTATGCAAATATAACAGAATTTCAGGTTTTGCTCAGAGAAATCAGGAAAGTAGAGCAAGAAGAGATCGACATGGAGACTGTGAACAAGGATGCCAAGTCTGCAGCTCTCCACAGCAGATCAACAGAAGCTAGCAGAGATACAACAAATCAAGAACTTCTCAAAGCGATTAAAGGTATTGAGAGAAGGCTGGAAAACTTGGAAAAGAAACAAGGTAATGTTAACAATTTTCAGTTTGTGGGGAGAGGAAGGTCCTCACAAAGAGGATTTTACAAAGTAGAGGTAGAGGTTGGTCTAACAGGGGTAAGTACACAGATCAATCAAATCAAGGTTACCCAAAAGAGTAATCTCTTCTGTTGTGGGGCGAACGGGGGAGGGTACTGATTTATGCCCTAAAGAGCTACAGGATAGGTTGATAGGTCCAACAAATGAAGCATATGTCAAAATTTGTGGGAAAGAGGTTTCAAGTCTGATAGATAGTGGTTCGATGGTTACGACCATTTCAGAGTCATTTTATAATTCTCTGGAGAACAAACCAAGTCTACATGAAATATCTGAATTTAAATTAGATGTTTATGGTGCAAATGGGGACAGTTTGCCCTAATTGGGTTATGTAGAAGCAGAAATTGAAGTTCCATTCATGCAAGAACCATTATTTATTCCAGCTTTAATAACTCGGGATTCAAGTTTCAATAGTAGAGTTCCAGTTATTATTGGGACAAATGTTATTAGACTTTGTGTAGATTTTACAGGTGAGTGTGAACAAGCATGGCAAACGGCTATTAACACTATGTGTGTTAATTGCTGTGTACCTGTTAAGACAACTAATAAGTATCCTATACATTTAGCTCCCAATGAAGTGAAATACATTAGAGGAATGGTAAGAAACATGGAAGGGACAGTGAAGACCTTAATAACAGAACAGCTGGAGAACAGTCAGGCCGGAGTAGTAGTATGCCCTCGACTGGTAGCGTCCAGTAGTACAGGGAAAAACAAAAGGGTCACAGTTAAGGTATGTAATATCTCGGCTAGTGCTGTTAAGATACCACCCAAGACAAACATCTGTAGTGTGAGTCAGGTGAGAGTAGTAGACACCTGGAACCCACAACATGCAGAGACTAAACCAGTCAAGCAGAAGGGTACCACTACCAGATCATTAGCAGATTTAGGGGTGAAGGTCAACACTGACAAACTCTCTAAGGGGGAGGTAAGAGAAGCTTTACATACTATTGGAAAATGGCAACATTTATTCTCTACATCTCCTACAGACCTAGGGAGGACAGATGTGGTCAAACATGAGATACACCTTACTACAGAAATACCTTTCAAGGAACCATATAGACGCATTCCCCCTGGTATGATTGAGGAAGTTAGACAGACGTTGAAAGAGATTTTGGAGGCAGGGGCCATCAGGAAGTCGAGTAGTCCCTACTGTTCTAACGTGGTTCTATGCAGAAAGTCAGACGGATCCTTGAGATTTTGTATCGACCTGAGGAAGCTTAACAACAGGACAATCAAGGATGCGTATACTCTACCCAGAATTGAGGACACTTTAGATAGATTGGACGGATCAAGGTATTTCAGTAAATTAGATTTAAAGTCAGGCTACTGGCAGGTTGAGATTCGTGAGGAAGACAAGAAAAAGACAGCCTTTACGGTAGGACCATTAGGGTTCTTTGAATGTAACAGGATGCCGTTTGGTCTCACCAACGCTCCTGCGACATTCCAAAGACTAATGGAAATGTGTATGGGAGATATGAACCTAAAAGAATGTTTACTTTTTCTCGATGATATTCTAATTTTCTCGAGTACATTTCAGGAACATCTGGTGAGGTTGGAATCAGTTTTTCAGAGATTACATGACTACAAGTTGAAATTGAATCCAGAGAAATGTGAATTCTTCAAAAGTCAAGTTCGCTATTTGGGTCATGTAGTTTCTGAGAAAGGGATTATGACTGATCCAGAGAAAACATCAGCTTTAGAAAATTGGCCTGTTCCATGTAATGTGAAGTCATTAAGATCTTTCTTAGGGTTTACAGGGTATTATCGCAGATTCATTAAAGACTATGCAAGAATTGTGAAGCCCTTGAATGATCTGTTGATTGGACAACCTACCAACAAAGCGACAAAGAAAAACAGAAAAAGAAAGAAAGCTGAGTGGAAATGGGGTGAGTCTGAACAACAATCTTTTGAACTCATTATTCAGAAGCTTACACATCCTCCTATTCTTGCTTTTGCCAATTTTTCTAAGCCATTTATTTTGGACATAGATGCAAGTGTTAATGGTTTAGGGGCAGTTCTGTATCAAGAGCAGGATGGTAAGGAGCGTGTTATTGCATATGCAAGTAGGGGTTTACGGCAATCTGAGAAACATTATCCAGCACATAAGCTTGAATTTCTGTGTTTGAAATGGGCTGTTGTAGATAAATATGATTATTTGTATGGCAATCATTTTGATGTAAGGACAGACAATAATCCTCACACGTATGTCACCACAACAGCCAAATTGGACTCAACATCACATCGCTGGTTGCATCATTGTCAGCATATGATTTTAAGATAACATACAGATCAGGTAAGCTCAAAAGAGATGCTGATGGTTTATCAAGAAATCCCCCTAAACAGGAACTGTTTTCAGATGTGGTTAAAGCTATTTCTCAGGCAGCATTGGTAAAGGTAAATCCTCTAGCAGAGAGTTGTGTCATTGGTAAGTCACTAGAGCCTGACAATGCTGAGAGAGCTGAGACATCACAGAAACTAAGCACTGTGAATTGGGAACTGGAACAAGGTAACGATTCTGTTATAAGTAGGGTCAAGGATCTACTTCGAAGAGGAATCAAACCAACTGGACAAGACCTACAAGAGGAATCAAATTCAGTCAAGTTACTCTTGAGAGAATGGAAGCAACTGGTGATTGAAAGAGGAATCTTGTTTAGAAAAACTACTGTTGCTGGAGAGGAGATACGCCAGTTAGTTTTACCAAGTAAGTATAAAGACAGTGTACTCATAGGACTTCATGAGGATATGGGTCACCAAGGACGAGACAGAACGTACTGGTTGGTACAGCAGAGATTCTACTGGCCAAACATGTATACAGATGTTGTGGAAAAGGTAGAGAACTGTGACAGGTGTGTGAGGTTTAAGACAAGAGAAGTACCAAGGACAGGATTGGTTTCCATATTTACATCAAGACCTATGGAACTGGTTTGTATGGACTTTCTGACTCTTGAGGAGTCTAAAGGTGGGTATGAGAATATACTAGTCATTACTGACCACTTTACGAGGTATGCAGTGGCTGTTCCTACCAGGAACCAATTAGCATCTACTACGGCTAAGGTACTTTACGAACATTTCATCTGCCTTTAGTTTCCCTGAGCATATACATTCGGACCAGGGTAGGAACTTTGAAAGTTCGTTTATCAAGGAACTCTGTAAGATTGCTGGAGTAAAGAAGAGCAGAACAACTCCATACCACCCTATGGGAAATGGGCAAGTTGAAAGGTTCAACCAGACATTGCTGAAGATGTTAGGGACGTTAGACAGTGAACAGAAGCACGATTGGAAAACTTACGTTTTACCTTTAGTGAACGCCTACAATGCAACGAAGCACGAGATAACGGGATTTTCGCCTCATTACCTGATGTTTGGGTGGAACCCTAGATTAGCGATAGATGCATATCTTGGATTGGAAGAAACACCACAAAAGACCAGAAGTAGGGAGAATTATGCACAGAAGCTGAAGAAAAGACTAAACTACGCATACAAGATGGCCAGAGGTAACATTGGTAGAAAAAATGCAAGGTATAAACAAGGTTATGACAGGCAGGTCCGTTTTGAAAAATTAGAAGTTGGAGATAGGGCTTTGGTGAGAACATTAGTATTTTCTGGTAGATCTAAATTAGCTGATAAGTGGGAGAGAGATCCCTACATGGTAATAGAACAGCCTGTTTCAAACATCCCTGTCTATAGAGTCAAAAATGAGATATCAGGAAAAATAAGAACATTACATAGGAATCTTTTATTACCTTTTATGTGCATTACAAAATATTCGAATTTAGATCAACATTCAGATAACAGGGTCCCGAACACAGTACCAGAGCAGGAGGTTGCAGAATCAGAGACAGAGTCCGAATCTGAGGATGAGGAAGTTTTAGTAAGGTATAAAAGAGTTAAACCTATGCAGAATTTATCTAGTATTTCAGATAGGTCAAGGTCATCCAAGTCACCATCAAATAGAGAAGCATCGACTAGAGAAAATACAACACTGAACCGCACAGAGCCATCAACTAGGGAGACTTCAACAAGTGAAATTATAAAGTTAACCCACAGGGAACCATCTATTCCAGCTAATGTAGTAGCAGAGCCCCGCAGGTCTGCCAGAACCAAGAAAGTACCAGATAGGTATGGTTCCTGGGTGTCTCCCATAGAGACACAAGTGTGGTATGTATAAATGGGGAGAACGTCACAGGTAATCAGGATGTGTGTATATAGATTTAATATGTTGTTTTTATGTTATGTTTTTATTTTCATCTTGGATAGAACTACTATGATTTAACTTAAGATTTCACTTACAGTGACTTAGTTAATTA
>PRKT01001325.1:70067-98545 GCA_003671525.1 Saccostrea glomerata | reverse complement strand
ATAACACTTTATGAAATGGTTAACACCTTGCTTTTGGACAAAACTATTGAATGCAGGTTGAAATTATGACATGATGATATATGTGATTGTTGTGCAATGATTAATATGTCAAAAAATAGATACTATATTATATATATGCACATAAATATATTGTATGATTCTAGATTAAGATGTTTTATTGCAAACTGCTTATATGATCAAGAACTTTTTTGATTAATTATAACCATCTTTATAGTTTACTTGTAGTTCATTATATACTGAATAATTTAAACCTCAATAAATCTGATATAATCTGATATAATTTGTTTTGTATGTGTCCAGGTTTATTGCATGAGGTTTATAGGAATAAGAAGGAAAGGATCAATTTGCAGTATATCATGGATCACATATCACAGTTTATTTTTTAAAGTATGCATATTTGAATTGCACAAAGCACATACAGATATAAAATAAATTCATCACTTCAAACGGAGATTAAAGTTTTTTTCAAATGCATAGGTATTAAGACCAAGGGTCATTAATTCAGAATTGTGAATTTCAAGGCCCCAGGGTCATGTGGGTCAAGGGTAACATAGCGGAGAGGGGGTCTAATTATATACTGACAATGAATTACTGCCTTCAAACATTTATGATCAGCAAGGGTTCCTTTTCCAAATTTGTGCAATGTGTGAACCTAGGGTCAGGGGTTCCTGTGGGTCGGGGCACTACTGATTATTGCTGAATATTACTGATTTGTTGAAATGCATTTTTTCTCTGCTCTGCCTATGGGTATTAGGTAACTAAACTAAGCATGCTAAGTGTTATGATGAGCAATGGTGCCTCTTTCAAAACTGTGTATGCCATAGCCTCTGGTTTAAAATATCAACCAAAGTCAATGGTTGGAAAGTTGCTTGATGCTCAGGTGACCTATAAGGCCCATGGGCCTCTTGTTATTGAAGCTGTCAAGTACGGGAAAAAGTGGCATTGAATTAATTATCACGTCTTAATGGGTTAGCACAGGTTTAACACATTTACAAGTTATGATGTCATACGAAGTAGGTTTTACGTTAAAAGAAATGTTATGAATACTGTATGCTATATCAAAAGTTTATGTCTACATGTATAGTTTTTGCATTAGAATGACTGTGTATTTTACACTAGCCTAAAGCTTTACAGAGCATATTTTTAGGTCTTATACTTACCCCACCCCCTTTCTTATTTAGGAGGAAGTCGATATTGAACAAAAGCATAAAAAAAAAAAAACTCTACTTTTATTTTTCTATAAGAAGGAATTAAAAAAATCTAAAAATAATCTACTATTCTACTAATTTTTAACTGTTACTTTGCCACAATACTTTCAAGTATACATGTACCTCCACCAACATTTAAAGTATGCTTTGATCATGGCGAAGAAGGCTTAACTTCATTTCAATATTTTATCTAGAGCCTCGTTCAGAATTATTGAAAGGTATAGAGTTTTATTTATATTTTTGCTTTTCATTTATTATTATTTTGTTTTGTTTTGATTTAACGAATGTTTTTTTTTTTTGGGGGGGGGGGGGGTAAAAATCTCTTCCTCTTTCATTGTCAAATAGGATTTGCCAAACTTAAACAAACTAAAAGTTGAAATGACGTAAAATTTAATTTTTCCTATTAAAGAGTATTTAAACCTGATATTTGCAGGGTTTGATTTCTAAAAACAAGTGGAATATCATTCTTTAAGCAAACATCATAAGGAAAAATATTAAAAAGAAATTTTATTTACTTGACAATTTAAAAATCTCTTTTCAAACACAATTTAAGCATTGAAAGACTACGTGAATCTTTTAATTATTTCATACGACTTTTTGTATTTTTCTGGTTACAGAAAATGTAAAAATTAGTTTCGCTGTAAAAAAGATAGCAAAGAGTGTATATTTTGTATCACTTTAAAAGGGGTCATTCTTCAATGGGGGTCATTATTTTATAGGACTAACATATAAAATAATGACCCCCTAGGACCCTTTTTTTTTTTTACAAAAAATGATTTTTTTCTACGGGTGGGGGTCATTTTTTGTCGTTGAAAAATGACCCCCCGGTCATTATTCCATGGGGGTCATTATTCGTCTTTACACCGGCGTTCACTTTCTAGGCCGCTTTACGCACTGATGCGTGAAGCGGACCCCGCTTTAATCTCGCCGCCAGTAAGCCCAGCAGAAATAGGATTGTTCTTTTGGCGGCTATCGATACATGTATACAGTGAACATTGATAAATTTTCAATATTCAACCGTACATTTGACCTACACTGTAGATTTATAATCTTTCCATCGATTTCTCATCTCTCGAAATTTCGAACCCTAGAAATTCCAAATTATTTAATAGCGGGCTATTAGGCATTTATTATTCTTTATTTAAAACGTGGAAAAAAACAGAAGAGGAAGAAAATGGCGTTGAATTGATTTTCAATGTTTTGAATGGTGTACAAGTGAAACTAACGAAAGCATCTAATCAAAATAGCTTTCCAATTCATGCTTTATATAGTTGTAAACAAGAGGCCCATGGGCCTTATAGTCACCTGAGTATCATGCGACAACTTTCCAACATTTGAATTTGATTCATTTTTTTTAAACTAGAGGCCATAATTATACACCCAGCATGCTTATTTTGGTTACTTAATACCCAGAAGTAGATCAGAGTAACAAAGAGAAAATGCATTTCCACTTTTAGTGAATTTCAGGGCCCCTGGGTCAGGGCTTCTTGCGTTAGGGCGGGTCCACAGTTGAGCTCCCCATCCCACAGCAACCACTGACCCTGGGGCCACATCTTTCAAAATTTTGGAAATTTTTAAAAATTTTATTTCATCATGCTGTTGATTAATTCCAAAGTGCAGATTTCAAAGCATTAAATTATTTCAGACTATGTTACCCCCCCCCCAAGTACCTCTGTCCCATGGGCCTGGAAATTAACCATATTTGGAAGAAGCAGGTTTTTTTGTCATAAATATATACTAAGATCAATGGCATTATACTCAACAACAAAGGAAAAGATTTTCAAAGGATTCATGCATTTTCATTATATAAACATTAGAGCCCGCACTAACACAAGAAGCCCTAACCCAGGGACCCTGAAATTCAAAAATCTCAAAGAGGCATCCTCCCTCCTCATAACTATGTACATAGTTAAATACTCAGGTGCAGAAAAGAAGAGTTTAAAGAATTTATGCATTTTCACTATCAATAAAGCCCCACCCTAACAGCAGAACCTCCAACCCAGGGGCCATGAAATTCACAATTTTGCAAGAGGTAGCCTTATTCAACATAACTACATACTTGGTAAGATTATTTAATACTCAGGAGCATTTTTTACTATATAATCTATATAGCCCCGCCCTAGCACTAGAACCCCTGACCCCGGGGCCATGAAATTCACAATTTTGGAAGAGGCAGCCTTATTCAACATAGCTATACACTTGGTTAGTTTATCTTATGGCCTTGAACAGAGAGGAAGAATTTCAAAGAATTTTTGCATTTTCACTATATAATCTATATAGCCCCACCCTACCACTAAAACCCCTGACCCTGGGGCTATTAAATGCACAATTTGAGAAGAGGCAGTCTTATTCAACATAACCATGCACTTGTTTAGTTTATCTAATGCCCACAAACAGAAAAGAAGAATTTCAAAAAAATTTTGCATTTTCACTATATAATCTATATAGTCCCGCCCTAGCACTAGAACCCCCGGTGCCATGAAATGCACAATTTTGGAAGAGGCAGCCTTATTCAACATAGCTATACACTTGGTTAGTTTATTTAATGCCCATGAGCCGAGAGGAAGAATTTCAAAGAATTTTTGCATTTTCACTATATAATCTATATAGCCCCACCCTACCACTAAACCCCTGACCCTGGGGCCATTAAATGCACAATTTGAGAAGTGGCAGTCTTATTCAACATAACCATGCACTTGGTTAGTTTATTTAATGCCCACAAACAGAAAAGAAGAATTTCAAAGAATTTGCATTTTCACTATATAATCTATGTAGCCCCGCCCTAGCACTAGAACCCCTGACCCTGGGTCCATGAAATTCACAATTTTGGAAAAGTCGGTCATTTTCAACTTACCTATGCACTTGGTTACTTTATTTAATTCCAGGAGCAGAAAAAAGAATTTCAAAGAAATAATGCATTTTCACTATATAACCTGTTTATTCCCGCCCTAGCACTAGAACCCCTGACCCTGGGGCCATGAATTTCACAGTTTTAGTAGAGGACTCAATGCTGATTACAATCATACCAACAGTTTGACTGCTTGATGTTCAGGAGTAAAGTGTAGAAGATTGCACTAATTTTAGTGGTTTTTGCCCCACCCCCCAGGCTCCAGGGGGGCAGGGGCCATAAAATTCACAATTTTTGTTCCCTTTACTCATAGATGCTACATGCCAAACTTGGTTGAAATTGTTTCAATGGTATCAGAGAAGAAGCTATAAATGTTCAAATGTTAACGCACGACGAACGACGACGGGGTACGAAAACAGATAGCAATAGGTCACCTACTCAGGTGTCCTAAAAATTATATTTGTTATTTTTTATGTTTTGCTAAATCGTAGTTTAAATGTTTGACAAACACTGATTTATGATATCTATAAATTAATCTATTGTACACGTAATATATTTAGATTTCATGTATAGTAGTTACACATTGAAAGTTGTAATACATATTTACTTGACATTTTCTAAAAAAAATAAATAGATTATACTTGATATTTATTACGCTCACAATTATGAAGCGAGTATGATTTTAATCAGAATAAAAAAAATGACAAATAATAATTGTTCTCCCGATAAGAACATGTTAAATAACCAACCTACTTCACATACACTCATTAATGAAATTTAAGATTATTAAAAAAAATGTCTAAATATTTCAATATGAATGAATACTGGAAAAATCAAGACGAAAAATAAGAGATCGTAACAGTAAACTCTCATCATTAAACTATATTTTAATAGTAAAGCCCGATGATTTTTTGTTAAATTTCTATGAGTCGTCCTTCCAATTCTGTACTCGAATTGTTTTCTATAAGCCTGAAGCAACTTTTTAAATTAATATACAGGACGATGTACATGCACATTGATTTTTTTATATAAACTAATTAAGAAGATCAATAATTTCGAAGTGAATTTTGATTAATTTGAAGGAACATGTAAATAGAGACAATGGAAATGAAATATTGATTAATTGGCACTCGATATATTCTTGTAGTGTACCTTGAGATAATGGAATTATACAAGTTTTAATGGTCAGTTATTTTTCTTTTCTCATCTTTTCTTTTTAAGTAAAAATTGATATGCCAATTATTATCTTCTTTTTCTTACTGATATATTTATCCAATTTATATTAAATTCTATTACATGTAATGAAGTTAAAATACTAGTATAAAAACTAAAAAGAAAATAAAGAGGTAAATATGCATGTAACATTCTACCTGGGATATTAGAATATATAATTTATTAATTGCTTTAAAAATGAATAAAGAAAATTAATAAATATAACATACAGCCCGGAGAATTAAAATACATAAATAAATGTAAAATAGTTTTTTACAATTATCGATAGATAATAGATTTATACTGTACATTCACATGCTTTGCTTGTTTGTACAATGTTTGGATTTATATATTGAATAACATCACACTTTGATCTTTTATCCCAATTCACAGATCAATATGCCATTTTGATTGGTTGACGCGCTGATTGGTTAATCGGTAATCCTGATTGACAGCTCCGTAAAGAAATACGGAACACGCGTTCGCTTTCTGGGACCGTTACTGAATTCGGGGTTCGCTCTCTGGATACGCATCGGATTCGCTCGGGGTCAGCCCTAGCGGACCCGAGCGAAACCGGGGTCCCCTCCGGGTTTGCTTTCTGTTAGGTTGTGTCCGGACGGTACTGTAGGAATGGAAGTTACCGTTGTTAATTGACACTACGCCTTCGAAATATCTAATTCTCTAGTTGAAGGCAACAAGTGTTTTCTTCTATTCAGGCAAAAGATTTTGCGCAATTGCTGCTTCATATGAATACAAAAATAGGTCTGCTAATAACAGTGCGCAATCGGTACCCATTGGAATTCCAATAGATTGTTGGAAGACCTGGTCTCCAAAACCCAAATAGATATTGTCAATCAGAAACTCAAGGATCTTTTTGATGTCAACTATAGAGTAATCAGAATGTGTTTTAATGAAATGATTTAGCAAATGACTAATGACCAGGACAGTAAATTTACGAGTTCCATTTTTATTGAAAAAGCAGCTCTATCTCAGTGTTCGAGAGTTTGTGATGTTCTCGTATTTTACATTGGAATATGAATATTTCTCAATGGACAAAAGACATTAAAGTGATACAATGTAAATCTCTGGCATCCATAATATCTTTCATGAATATTTATACTAAACAAGAAAAAAAGCCGCTTGATTTGAATATAAAAACATGTAAATGTATTTATTAAAAACACTAAAAACAACTTTTCAGAAATATGTTAAATGATGGATAGAGAGATTTTAATGTTCTAAAATGAGATATGTACATGTATGTACTAACGGTTCTAGTGAGCGGAGTTTTCACCACGTTGTTAAAGTATTGTCTCTGTTTTGTTGCATAAGGCTAAGTTTTCCTATTACTTTGCTAAAACTTAGAATTCTGGAAGCGAACCCGAACCAAGAATTTCCCGGTGCATTTTAGTAAAATCTAATACCTTAAAAAAATCCCTGTATGAATGCAAATTTACGAAATGAAAATATTCAACTTACAGAGAATTAGGAAAATATCCTGAATAACATGGTTTTTTTTTATGTAGACATTAACTTAAATAGGATTGTAGGTTTTTTTGGTTGCTGTTTTGGGAAAAAATACAATTTTTAATGCGTGCAGAAGTCTAACTCATCCTTGCATTTCGACACATTCAATATTTGATTGATAAAATTTTATTTATTTTTTTTTTGTTTTATATCCGCTTGAAGCAATATTCACTTATGCTTATTTAAACTGATGTAGGAAGATAATATTGTTGAGTTACAATTTTCCCATTAAAATTTTCTATAATTTACTGTGGCATGGTTAATTAAGTTTACTTTAGTATTAAAGACTGTCCTATTGTAAATTAATATTTTTATCGCACTTTAAGTGAGCATCTCAGAGAAAACCATACAAAACATTTAACAAGCAGGGTTTATGTATTGACATCATTTTTGTGTGCAATGTAGTATTGATATATAGTTGTACCATGTAATTTGCCACATATATTATTTTTTTTCATCCTTTGTTAAAAAAAAATTAATATACAAAAATATACAATAAATATATAAAATATATAATTATAAAATAAGTATACAATAATATTAAGAATATAACAAAATGCCGGGTAGGGTTCACGGCAAAACATGACTGACGTAAAATAATTTCTGAATTTTTTCTTTCAGTTTGAGCATTTCTGCATTGGACAGAGCTAATGTTTATTATGAGATGATAAACCATGTGTAAACTTTCGTAGTATAGCGATATCATGAACATTTTAGGCGTGATGAATGTTTTGTTTACAGTCGTGATGAGGGCTTATCATTTTGAAAATTTCACGAAGAGTGGCTTGTCATATAAAGGTCAAGGTCATTTGGTAAACTTTGACGATGAACATGTAACTGCTCATCTATTGTAGTACGTAGCCTAAAACACTGTGTAACAGTGGAAAAACAGAAAATAAAAAAACCCAGAAATTCAGTATAGTATAATTGATTTGAAATATTTTTTGTTTTGTAGAGGATGATATTTTAAAATATTTTCGCTCGTGTTTTGCTCTCTTGAAACTATTTTTTTCAGAAATTCTGTTCCTCTCGTGAAATAAAATCCAATTGGATCTACAAAACATCAAATATTCTCATATTATTATTATTATTATTTTAGATATACATTTTACATCATTGATAAGCTTCGTAAGTTTAAAAATGTTTTACAGTTAATTATATAGTTAATTAAAAAAAATCAAAGAATTCTCGAGTTAACTAAAGCAAACATAACTTGCACGCAAACATCCAATATGATATTTAGTTCTTTTATATATACCGAACGAAATTCCCTAGTCTGAAATGTCCATATTATTATTGTAAACATAATGACTGCTATCTGAAAAGGAGTTATTCTGGAATCACATTTATTTTTATACCCCCTCCGAACAAGAGAGGACATGTTGCTTTGATGCTGTCTGTCGGTCAGTCGGTCTATCGGTCCACTATCAGTTTCCGTTCCTTTTCTCTTCTAGAACATAACCCACTTTTTCAGTCAATCAAATGCTCCAAATTTTCTCGAAGAATCGTTTCTTCTTGGTGAAGAATTCTTCTATTTCTGAAATCTTTAACGGTGTTTGATTGGTTCACTTGATAGTTATATGGGCGTGTTTTTATTTGTTTTTGTTCAGCACACATAAAGAAAATTTTCAACACCCAAGTGCTGTATACAATGATATTTAAACTTTTTAGGCCTTGCTACACTTTTTTATTTCCGCTGTATTCTCTTGTTGTCTTTCTGAATATTATTTTTTCACATTTCGGTACATACAGAAAAACAACCATCGTCATGTACTTGTCTTTGAAGACAGATTTAAGTCGCAATTTTCATCATATTTTTATTTGATACTAGACGGCGATGCCCACTTCTGCTGAGTAGGGCCTAGTCATCTTAACACATTTTTTTTAAATATCGATATTAAGATTCTTGTTACAAGGATATTTATTAACTCAGTGTCTTTAATATCTTCACCGTACCATTTCCTCAGTAAAGCAAGCTATTTCATATAATCCCGTGTTAAATTGAATGGGTTGGAGTCCATTCTGAAGCCGCGTTTGTTCGACATTGATTGCATGCTCGATATGTAAAACGAGCGGTCAAGTTGAGCATTATATGTATGACACAGTCGTGGGAGGATTTTATTTTTTATGCATTATTTTCATTGGCTGAATATTTACGTCAGTCATGAAGAGAAATCTTCGTCACGAAGGATGGTCTCCGCGACTATTACACAAAGGTGGCAAATATTCAAATGAAATTTTGTATACAGCTTATCATATTAAGAAAATCTAGGTCAAGTTCTGTTTTTAGATACGCTGGAGCATTTTGGGCAGAGATATTCCCCTTGAGCTTTGAAAAATTCCAGTTATTTGCAGTTTCCGTTCATTTGTTTTTGTTTTTTTATCTTATATTAAAACGTTATTGTGAATTTAAAGTATTGTGCATATCAGCATTTTTCTATTTAGTTCTTGATTTAATATGTTCATATATGGAGTTTTATGAAGAGACTTACTTTTACATTTGACAGCTGACTTTTACATTTTAGTGATTGGCGTTTGTCTGTGTTAAAATTTTAAAAGTCAGTCGTCAATTGTAAAAGTAAGTCTCTTTATAAAAGTCCAATGGGAACGATAATCATATTTACTTCTCCATTCGTTCTTGTTTCTTTACAGATATATCAGTTCTCTTTTTATTTCTTTCAGGACGAAGCTCGATGAATGCGAAGAAAAAAACCTTCACTTGGTTATAAGTTTGACTATTCTAGTGTTGTTTTATCTTGTACCACTTGTTGTTTGTATACGAAAAAAGATAAATGTTCGAAAAAGTAAGCAGTGAGATATTCTCCTTAAACTTTCTCTATTTCAAATATTTTGTGTTTTTCAAACTTATGATACACATGTCTTGTTTGTGATTACACCTTTTGGTGTCTTTCTAAGTCTTCCATTTTTTTTTTCAACAGAGAAATATTTACCAAGCAGAGAGAAAGAAAAAAACTTTTCAGGTAACAACTTTCTTTTACTAAGGTTTATGCAAAAATGAAAAATTTCATTTGAACATGTTTATATTGATATTGTTTACGTAATTATCCATCCTTTCGTAAAAAATAATATGCACTTTAACTTTTTGTTAGTTGGCAAAACAACAAAGTGTTCAAAATAAAACATACTACACTATAATTATCGTGTCATGGTAGCCTAATTGTAGGGACTTGCTTCGTGATCGAGAGCAACCGAGTTTGGGTTTCCTTCCCGGTGCCGTTTGTCAAACATACACATCTGCTACATGTAACCTTGTGGGCAATCAAAGTACTGTGAGTACTGAAAGACGGTGGCATGAATGATTTTGTTTGTTTAACGTCCCATTCGAGATTCAAAAATTTTGAGCAGCGAAGGATATTTTTCTGGCTAGAAATTACTGCGACACGGGACAAGTATTTTTATATATAAATTTATATTTTTTGTACTAAAAATTCAAGTATTATTAAGAATTTTCACTGTGATCTAAAATTTTCACTACTCTCGAGTACATTTTTCATAAAAAATATAGCAAACTTCAAATAGGTATATGCATAAATAAACAAATTATAAGATTTCATTTAATATGTTACGGATTAATGTGTCTAAAACAGCACCAAGTTTCCTCTTTGCTAAAAACAATTCCCACTTAAATCAAGGAATTTCATTTATGAACATAGTTGAGTTTCCCTTAATTCTTCAAATAACAGCCAGAAACCAATCTCGCACACAAATGGGACCTTGTGAAGAATTATCAGTACTAAAGTTATGGACAATATTTTTACAATCATTCAACTAAATGATCTTATTTATTGGTCGTCAACATTGACAGCGTCTTTCGCTATTCCAGTAGCTGTTTGTTCTATCCGTGGATTTGATTAAAAACATTTTCGCTCAGAAAACTACCATTTCCCTTGTACACTTAAAAGGAAAAAAAATGAAATGATTTCCCACGCGTAGTAACGTCATCGAACGTCGTCGTTTTTCATATGTTGGGTTTACCATTTTCCCATTTTGGATGCTTGGTAAACTGCCAAAAAAATTAAGCAAATGTTCTTAAAATTTCCAAAAGACGACACAATAGATAGTGAAACAAAATAAGATAATGTTTACCAAAATCTATTTAATACTTTTATTTCGAAAAATTACTCGTATAATATTTTTAAAACCTTTTTATTTTGTACATTAAATATTATTATTTTTTTTCTAAATTTTATCAAAAGAATTCAGATACAATAAAATATGATAAATAAATACTTGCTACAAATTTCATCTTGCAGAGAAAAACTCTTTGTACACGATATCAACGAACAACCTACTTATAATGCTCGAAAAAGAAAAACAGAAGAACAAAATATTTTTTTGTTTCTATATTTTCCGTCGTCTCAAGTAAGAGTCTGTATATACCGGTATATATATACGTATTGAGCTCTGAGAGAGGATCATGCATTTAAGCGGTGGTTTGCGATGATGGTTTGTCTCATACGTAATATTATAAAATGCAATGATCCCGCAAGTCATCGCGCAATACATATTTACTGCTTTGTGAACACACCAGAAGACTGACCTAAATTCAGCCCAATAAAATTTCATGAAAATCCTAATACGAGTAGTATTTCATGCACATGTATTTGATTACCCTTTTTCGCACACCCTTTAAAAGGTACATTTGTTAGAGGCACGATAGCGTTTCTAAACAGGAAATGGGTAATTTTTGTCCGTTACAGTCTTTGTAATTATTAACTTTGACAATTTATATTATTATCCGTAAAGTCGTTTTTGTGTCCGAGATAATCAGACAAAGTCTTATTTTTAGAAACTAGAATTGTAAATGTAAATGCAAATTTTATGCCATTTTATACCTCAACAACCGTATTATTAACTGATTAAGATAGTGATAATTTTTTTTTCTTTTTTCCTAAAACACTCATATTCGTCTTACTAACATAACATTGTAAACAGATATAAGAAAAAAACAAAAGATTTTTTTTTTAAATTACAATAAACTATTTAAGTTTTATTGTATGAAAATTCCACAAAGCAGTATTTAAGAAGCAGCCGCCAGTGTGTTGTTTACCAATTAATAATTACAACTGTATTTGATTTCGGAGTTAAATAGTGAAACAATTATCTACAAACATCTTTCATAAAATATTTGGTAACTTTAAATGAAACAGAATGTGCATAGGAACTGATTTTTCGAACATGTGAGAAAGAACGAAAAAATTGTGTAGGAATTGACATCTGTAGTTGGTATACGAATATGCGAGTCAATTGGTGTACGAGTTAGTTTTGTTCGGCGAAATTCAATGAATATTCATGAGGCGAGAAATATTGATAACGGCAAATATCAGGAATTAGGCTTTGTATCCATCAATGAAATGTCTTTGAAATAACTTGAAAGTATTTGTTAACTATGTACATTTTATTTTCAAACATGGAAATACGTAAGTCTGCTTTCATTATTTTGACTCTGTAAAAATCGCCGCTAGGGTCCCCGTGTGTTTACACAGACCAGCAGCAATAGCCTGTGGCTATATATAGCCACCGTCTAAAAATCGGATCATAACGAGGATAAACAGTGAAATTAAAAATATCCTGTACGCCCGTACAGTTTTCATAACAGAATTTCCATGAAAACAACATAATTATGAAACGTGAAAATCGAAAGAAAAAAATCACCTAAAAGAAAGAGGTAAACTCAATGTTTTTCAATCTCTAAGGTTTGGAAGTGGTATTTCCTTTTTGTTATGTGGTATCTTGTCTTTTAACGTTTGCAAATTGTTTCGGTAAAAAAATAATCCATTAACTTTAAATTAGCAATCAAAAACGCATGTATGTGCGCGCCAATGTATTTGCGAGGGGGGGGGGGTATATGTTACAGTTAAACAAAATAGTTAATAGGATTAGAGCATGTATTTAAAAGGCTATAATATTATTGGATGCAGTTGGAAAGAATATACAGTCTCATCCGAGGAATTGTACCCCCGCCATGGATTCAAACTCACGGCATAAGGGTTAACTCTTTACTGGACTATAAAGCAGATGCTCTAAGCACAGTGCCACGCGGGCGACTGTTACATGTACAATTAATTATATATAATGAGTTTTGTGTTTCAATCCTACTGCATTACGTTTTAATAGGTAAATATTTTCATACTAAATAAGATTGTTTCTTTTTAATCAGAAGAACAAAACGCGGATGCGAGTGGTCAACAAGGGGAGCTTACTCTCTCATGGAACCTTATTCTGCCTCTGATATTTTTTTAAGTCTGCTCCAAATTTGTATTGTTTCAATGGACTCTTGATAACTGTTGTTTTATTCATATTTTACTCAGTTATATAGAATATTTTTATTTGTTATACCTTTAGAAAACGCAATAGCTTTTTTACAGAAAACACGGCCGAATCAACAATTTAAAAGGAAAACATCGGTTTCTATTTATAGGCACGCGTTATCATTTCATCGAAGGTCATCCTATTAATGTTTAGGTAATCAAAACAATGCTCCAACAATACTTATATTTATTAATATGAAATATATAGAGATGATATAATTATTTAGTTGTAAATTAATACATCATCATACATGTTCTCCCATTCTATAATTCCTTTAACTCTAGCTCGCTGTTCCTTTACATCTGAATGCAGCATCTTTAACAGATTTCGCCAGACGATCTGACTTTGGATGGTGATTTAAGTGCTTGCATTTGCCAAAATACCATATAACAGTTGCTACATGAGCACAGTATCCAACTGTGCGTGCACCGGCTTTGCACTTACAATATCATCCAACGACAGGATCGTCTGACGAATCTTTATTAACTTTAATCCATAGGTTGTACTTTCTGGAGGAGGTATTTGATTGGATTTTTCCTTTAACGTATTTTGAGAATGTTTTGTGCACCTTATATGTAGTTCGTCATCACCAAAATGTGATCATCATAGTCAGGTGCTTGTAAAAGCTCATACATGTAAACACCACAGGTGATACACCTCAAATAATCGTCACTCAAATGATTCAGAAAAGTGCCCTCATAAGGACACATTCGAGAGAACTTCGTATGTAGTTCATTGGGGAGCAAAGAACGTGCCACCATTTCTGACCATCTTGTAATTTTGAACACTTAACCAAAATTAAGAGTAAGTGGGGAAATGCATGTCTTGTTTTTATTTCATCATAAGAAAAAAAATCTAATTCATTTGCTGCCATCAATTTATTATTATGAAGTTACATAATGTATGCAGAACATTTCATTGGTCAAATATTTCATTGAAACAATCAAAATTTTATTTGCGTTTAAAACTTTGATCGACCATTGTGGCCCCGCCCTACCCTCAGAGGTCATGATTTAAACAATCCTACCCCAGGGGGTCATGATTTGAACAAACCTGATTCTACACTACCTGAGGATGCTTCCCTATAAGTTTCAACTTTCCTAGCACAGTGGTTCTTGAGAAGGAGATTTTTAAAGAATTTTCCTATATTTTTCTATGTAAAAACTTCCTGGAACAGTGGTTCTTGAGAAGAAGATTTTTAAAACATACCAGCAAATTTTCACTATTTCTGAATTTTCTCCCCTTGCATAAAGGCGTGGCCCTTCATTTGAACAAACTTGAATCCTCTTTACCTAAGGATACTTTGTGCCAAGTGTGGTTGAAATTGGCTCAGTGGTTCTTGAGAAGAAGTCGAAATGTGAAAAGTTAACGCCAACAACGACGACGAACGACAGACAACGGACAAATTTTGATCAGAAAAGCTCACTTGAGCCTACTGCTCAGTGAGCTAAAAACTGCATTAATTGTCATTGAATATAGTTTAAATTTATCAATTATTGCAAAAAAGGTTTAGGTTGCCATACTGTTTAAGATAGGAGACATATATAAACTGGAGTATATGTCAACATAAAAAATCGTACATTTTTTGTAAACAGTATTACAAAAATCATGTAAAAACTGGTTTAAATGCATAATTGTGATGCTGAAGGTTACTAAATTCTTACCTCTTACAAGTCATTTTTGAATTTTGAATATCATAGAAACAATTTTAAATTAGAAGTACAATAAAGAATGAAGATACCTTAGGAGGAGTCATTGTCCTTGTCAATTTATTTTAAAGATTGAATAATTTACTAAATAAAAAAATATGCATCTTTTAAATTCTTTTACTTAACAATATTATCATCACACCTATTGAAATGCATTCTTCCAAAAAATATTGTTCTATTGGGTAAAAATTTACATTTATAATTATAACAGTTTTTGTAAAAACCTATGACGTGATTTGAGGATGGAATTACCGTAAGATTATAGATTAAAACGCATGTCTTACGTCAGAACCCACCCACCGCCTTCCACAAAGAAAAAATAGAAGCGATAGCGATAATAAAGAACATAAGAATTAAAAATAAATATTAAATGAATAAATACATTGTATAATTCAGCTTTAAGGACAGAACCCTCCTTTTAGTGATATTAGATGAAAGTTTTTTTTCTTCAAATCAACATGCCATTTCATTTTTTAACGAGATCAAATCAAGAAACGATAAAAATGTGAGGTCCGGTCGATGAAAAATCTATTTCTAGAACTATCTGATAAAAACCTGATAAACTTTATGAATGATATACTAGTAATTCTTATCATTAAATTTTATTACAAAACAAACTGTTTGACTCAAATATACAGGGTGTTTCATAATATATGTTACTTTTTTGAATCTATTTTTACTACCAATCATTCTTCCATTGCAAACTATATATGATTTTTTAACATCAAATACTGCATTTTTGTTACGTGTGAAAAAGTCAAGGAAATTGTAGTCTTACTATGATTAATTGTGCTATAAACGCGGATATCATTAATTTGAATATTTTTCGAAATGGACTTAACTTATCCACTCAGTGCTGAATTGAAAAATTGTTTATTTTTCGATTCATGTAACCAATATTCATTCAGAAGTAGATGAAATAAATTAACATAATAAATTTTCCAAAAGGGTGGAAGCTTTCTAGAAATCTAATCAGATGGATAGTAACAAAGTTAAAAGACAGGGACGGTCAATATGCTATAAATGACGCAGTATTCCAAAAAACCTAAAGACTTTAAAAGATTCGGAGATTTATTTTGTGAAATGGAGACTCCTTATTGTAGCAAACTTCAGAGAAAAGTGTCTGATAGAAATTTTCAGAAATTGATGCTGGCAATATTGGCCTGTTCAGTATATATACATTTAATCTGATTTGAAGGTATCAGCATACCAATATTTGTAATGATCCAAGGTAATTAATGAGTTTGGCCTCTGCATTCGACAATCGCAATCTTTGGGCTCTTTTCAAAAAGGGTTCTTAAGGAACAGGGTCTACAATCCTAGACCACAGATACTGGATGAGCTCAAAAAGAACAGACCTTCAAATGAGTAGTGTCTAAACAAAAATATCTGACAATGTTATACTCTATACAAATTTCAAGAAGCAACTTTTATTTGTTGTGGAAATAATGGCGATCATTTAGAACATGTAATGTTAGCTTTTGACGTCGTGAAATTCAACGTAGCAAAAAATAACGCAAGTTGGAAACATCTCTAATTTTCATTAATATGTAAGATTTTGTTCAGTGTTTAATAATTTAATTGGTAATTATACTTAATGAATCTTATGGACACATACATCAATTTGATAAAAAGACTTATCAGTAAGATACAATTGTGTTTGTCAAATTGAAGTTTCAAAATGTAACATATATTATGAAACACCCTGTATAAGACTAATTCTTGCACTAATATTTCATTTTAATGCTGCAAACGTACTTTTTTTCCGCGGGGTCATAATTCTTCGGAATCACAATTTCTGTTTGATCCGCGGGTAGAAAATTACGCGGATTTCTTAAACTGTCACTATATGCCTTACATTAATATTAGGTACGCTTGGACAAATTTCCGCGGAAAATTTGTGACCGTGTACATAGCGTAAAATAATACCACGCGGAAAAAAGTACTTCTACAGTACTTCCTAATTTTCATTTTAAACGTATTGTATGTGTCCACAGTTTTACCAGGCATCTTATATTACACATAAGAAGTTCTCGTATTTCTTTAAATCACAAACAGCTTTTACAAAAAAGACTTCAAGAGTTCGTTGAATTGTTTCAGAATTTTTAAAAACTAATTATGTTTTCTTAGATATTCGAAAAGGGTCTCTTTTGGTGTTTTAATTCCTTTAACGTACATATGTTGCTTTAAGGTAGGATTCTTCTCATATTTCTAATATTTAAAAATTAATAAAATTTTCACAGAATCAAGAAGACAATATCAGTAAGTGATAGTATCAGTGAAATTAAATTTGACCGTTTTATATTAGAGGCAAAGTCAGGTCAAGGTCATTATCTTTTTCCTTGACATTAAGAATAAAAAATAACGTTTGCCAATCACGTGATACCTACTTCTATTCCAAAATTTAATGATTGTTCTTTTTGCATAAAAAGATATTACTATATCGGATCCATAGCATAGTATTACCAAATTTACATAAATAATTTAACTTAACTGGATATTGGCTAATCCGAATTTTCTATGTTTTTCTTAATTTTTTAGGATATATTAGTTATTTTCATATGCTTCCTATATTTAACTTTTTCTTATTTTCAAATATAACAAAGTTGTCTTATAAATGTACAAAATGATACAAAAACAAAAAGTTTTGATTGTTTACTGAGAGAGAAAAAATACTTTTCATGGATTTTTGGCTCAAATCTGCACTTTGATAGGAAGCGTTTAAAAGCGAATAAAGATCTAGTTTGTTTGAAAAATCATATTTATTTGATATATTTTGAAAGTTTAGTCCCTCATTATCAATCTAACTTACAATTGAAAATTTCTCCAAGTCTTCGATTGCGTAAAAATTATAACTAAATTCGTTGTTCTATTATAATTTTGAGAGGCAGAAAAGATGATATTTTCATACGCCACCATTCCGCCAAAAATATAGTTCCTGCTAGTTTTCAAACGCAGTTTACCATTTCTATTTAAAGTTGTACAATTGTGATTAGGAAAGAAAAATATGGTCTTTTAAATTATTTACACCTCAGTATATAAGACATTTAAGCAAATATACTTTGAATGTTTCATCTAGTCAGAAACCAGAGAAGAATCCTACTTTAAATATAATGTTTTCATTTTCTTTTAAAGATGGAGATATCAAAGATTTGCCTAACAATCATCTATGTAAGTATAATCGTGTTTGAATTGAAATTTAAAACCACATATGATCGCATATTGTCTGCATCTTCGTTGTAATTCAATTTTAAAGAGACTTGATAATTGATCTTTTAAGGCTCAGTTATTGTTTAACCCAGCTGATGACTGGGCTTATGTTTGAGCCTTCTAGATTTGGCTCTTTTCGTTTAATGCCAGAAGCATTAATAAAATATATTTTTTTCATTTTTGTTTAAGATGATGAAAACAAAGAAGATTCTAATGTTCCTCTATGTAAGTATACTCTATGATGATTTTGATGTTCATCTATGTAAGTACATGTATGTTTGTGATAAAATTTAACCCTGTTTGATTTACATGTTCATTGCAAAATAATTGAAATTTTTAAAGAGGTTGAAAATACGTTTGTCTTTTTCGTAATAGATATTTCTAAAATGTTAAAATACTTAACTTCTAGTCGACGGTTTTTCTTTCATTAATGAATGATACTGAGAAATTGAACACATGAAGCGGTTAAGCTGCTGAACTCTACCGTTATGGTTATATATTAGTCATTGACCATAACGCAAAAAGATGCAATTTACGACGCAAGATTTTCTGCCCATTGTTATGGAGAATTTCTCCACTTTCCTGCATTTGTAAATCATCTACCTTTCATCCTTAAGTCAAGCCCAATTTTATATTCAACCTGTATGTAATATAGTGATAACCATCTCCCAACGCTTTATAGTCTTCTCTAAAGACAAAATCACTCACTTGTTTTGAATTTCGTAAATCCGACTAAAATATAAAAACAAGCGAGTTTATCGGTCTTTAGGTATGATTCTTCTCACATTTTTTGTATTTAAAAATTTTTGAAATTTTCACCGAATCAAGAGGACAATATCACTAAGTGATGGTATCAGTGAGATTATATTTGACCGTTTAATGTTAGGGGCAATGTCAGGTCAAGGTCATTACCTTTTTCCTAGACATTAAGAATAAAAAATCACTGTTTCAAATCATGCGATCCCTACTTGTAATTCAAAAGATTGAATGTTTTTCTTTTTGCATCAAACGATACTACCGTATAGGGCCTATAAGATGATATTACCAAATTGACATGGATAGTTCAAATGAAATGGATATTTGCTAATCCGAACTTCCTCTACTTTTCTTAAATTTTTAGGATTTAATAGTTATTTTTACATGCTTCCTATATTTAACTTTTTGTAATTTTTACATACAGTAAAGTTCATAAAAGTACAAAATGATACAAAAACTAAAAGTTTTGATCGTTTACTAAGAGTGAAATAACACTTTTTACGGATTTTTGGCTCAAATCTGTACTTAGATTGAAGCATTTAAAAGCAAACTTAGTTCTAGCATGTGTGAAAACTCTTATTTATTTGTTATATTTTGAAACTTTAGTCCCTTATCATTATTTTAAATTACCTTTGAAAATTTCGTCTTAATCTTTGATTGCGTAAAAAATATAACTAAATTCAATGTTCTATAATAATTTTGAGAGGCAGAAAAAAAAAGATATTTTCATACGCCACCATTGCGCCAAAAATATAGTTCCTGCTAGTTTTCAAACGCAGTTTACCATTTCTATTTAAAGTTGTATAATTGTGATGAGGAAAGAAAAAATATGGTCTTTTAAATCTCTTACATCTAAATATATAAGAAATATCAACAAATATACTTTGAATATTCCATGTAGTCAGAAACCAGAGAAGAATCCTACCTTAAGAGACGCGCTACGACAATAAAAGTTTGGGAATAATAAAAAAAAATTAAATATACAATGAAAGATGTGGAGATAACGAACAGTACAAGGGTCATTCAAAAAGTGCGTAGCCTTTTGTCCTAACCTTTTTGTTATATCCAAATTTGGTACACAACATGTTCGTTAACCGTACTCCGTGGTAACAAAACATTTTGCTTTAAAAATTGGCCAACATGATTTCTAATTAATCAAATTGAATGAACCTTGTCAGTTGAACAAAATAAATTCTTTTATTTTCGAAAATGTGTTGATCTATAATCTTGTAATAATAATATGACGATGAGGAACATTGTCTGCGTATTTTTTTAATGACCCTCGTATTCAAGATCAAAAGTCTATAAAACAATACAAGATAGGAGCATAGTATTCACGGACCTCAAAAAACATCAGAGGTGGACTCAGATGCCATGGAGGATGGAGCATCCCCTGCGTATCTGTCACAGCTTTGATTCTTCTTTGCATGGTATTCAGAAAAGCGGTTTTTGTCAAACCCCGGCAATATTTGACATGGGTAAACACGCCAAAAAATTACGCGCATGTGCCAGTGAGAGGAACACAAGCGTAGAGTTGACAGGCTCAAAAACCCAAACGCGCAATTGGTTTTCTTCAGTTTTGGGTTGAATGTAATGATTATGAAATTTTAGTGTAAAAATAGCGGTTTTTGGGGTAGTATGAGGGCGATTAAACATTTAGCAGAACAGATAACCCGATCTGAAAGTGGCTCTGTTACATGTACAAGTCACCTTTATCGTCAAAGTTGGTTGGAAACCATTTCAGGTCCTCTTTGACAACGGGTTACACGTTCTATTGAATGCAAGAAATTCATATCGTCTGTAATTTTTGAAAAATTGTGTATACCTTAGGTATATCAAATAATACAACAAGACTTTTTGACAAACTTGTCATTCATTTGCACGTGTTTGGGCTTTTTAGCTTTTTCACTACGTGACTTAATAAATTTTGCAGTTGAGTAATTCTGAACACGGCATAGTATTTTACATTCTCATCTGACCAACTTTCGTAATTTTCGGTCATGCGATCAAAAAAAAAAAACGAATACTATGCTACCCTGCCTTTTTTTTTTCCTTTCAGTATATTTTTTTCAGATTTTTAAGCATATATTTTCTGCCTATTTCCATAGCAAGGCTGTATTTAAAAAATCTGATTTGAATTACTTTAAATGGGAAAATTAGGACCACATACACCTTAAAAAATTGATTATCAATTATAAGTAAATGCGCTTTTTTAAAAGACAGGGTCAAATTTAAACATGCAGAGAGCTCTCTCTGGGAACCATTGCCAACCAAAATGATATTAAATATTTTGTTCCTGGTAAATGTTTCAGGGTTCTCTATCATTTGATCACATTTCATCCTATAAACTTTTCTTTTTATTTTAACGTGTATGACTTTCAAAATTCAATGAATATTATTTTTACTTTTGAATACTTTGTTACCATAGTAAATTGTGTACGTAATTGACTAATTGTTGATTACCATACATGATTATCATGCATTTAAGACATCAGTCCTTCACCTTTAGGAAACAATTATTGTAAATTGTTTGTTTTACCGCAAATGTTAACTATGGGGCTCTATACATGTTTAAAATGCCATTTTTCAAACTTTAAGACATGTTGCCATGTAACTATGACACATTGCACTAATTATTGCCCGATTTTAGTTTAGAGTATCAAAGTCTTTTATAATATAGAGTTTAGAGACTATGCATACTGAGACTATGCGTGCCACAGTCTCTATACAACTGTCACATTGAAAAGTTCAAGTCATTACAGAAAATTGCTCTTAATTGATTAAAATCATTTTGAGAAATTGAAGCGGTCATTTACAAATTTTGTTAAATATTTTGTTCTTATCAAAATAAATGGAATCAATAATATTTTCTGACAGTGAGATTTTTTCTCCATGCAATGAAAAAATTTTCTAACTTGTTAAAAGAGTCTAACTTTCTCTTTATTTCAGTACAGAGCAAAACAAGGAAATTGTATTGCTTTAAACCCAGAAGCAAGTCAGGTATGTGTTTTCAACCGCAAAACAATCAATTTCTCCAGCATACAACATGTATTTAGAAAAATTAGTTGAGAAGTTTTCTTCAAATAAATATGTCAGTGAGTTCGCCTTCCAGGGAAAATAATTGATAATAAATAAATATATAACATCGTATTTCATAGGGATGTCACATTTTCATTCTTTATGCGATTTTTTGCAGAAATATTGAGTTTAACTAAAAAACCCAAACATTGCTGACTTTTACTTTCTTAACTTTTATTTTGGTATGCAATAAGTATATTTTGAACTATTCATTTTGACAAAAAAGACACTGTCGACGAACTTTTTGGACAACCCTAATACATGTAAATATGACTAAAGTTTCGAAATGCAAAAAATCAATTTTTTAGAGCTTCTTTAAAAATTCATAGTGACATTTTTCCTAAAATTTGAAGAAGGGCTTAAATTGATGACATTTTGATGAGGAAATTTTAATTCGGTTATCATGCATGCATTTCTTTCTACGCAGCACAGTTAAGGTTACAAATGGAAATATCGGCGATTTTTAAAGATAAAAATTACATACTTTATTCGGATGGGCGATACTTTTTTGGACTACACTGATATTAAGAAAATGTAATGTAGTTTTAATCTACATGTTGAGGACATTTAGATTTTTTATTTTGACTTGTCACGTGATGTCGACCTCAAATGATTTAAGCAATTATACTTGCAGTTTAGTGGTCATCTATAAATTCTAATATTTCAAGGGCATAACCAAGTTAAAAATCTTAATTTAATTTATAACCCTTTTCAACACTATATGTAGTTTGTGAAAAGTGCTGCGAACCTATATAGCTTCCCTTTCTTAATTGCAAAAATTTAATTTGTTGGACGTCAGGTTGAATATTTTTCTGGTCATCTACAGTCAAACTTGTCATAGCGGTCACCTCTATCCAGCGGTCACTTGTCCTATGCGGTCATTTTATTTCCTCCCAATGAAATTTCCTATATAAAGTAACTCTATTAAGCGGTCACCTGCGTAACGCGGTCAGCGGTCATAAAATTTCAAACGAAATCGCCACTTTTCCCTGTCTATAGCGGCCATTTTGTCCAATCACGTGACCTGATCTGGAGTCAGCTGATTCCTAATTTTTGTTACTAATGTAAATATTCAGTCAAGTGTTGCGGGATCATTAACAAAAATTAAGAATTGGTCTTTATTTAATGCCAATTATATTACTGGATAAGCATGTGAATCATTTTACAAACTAACTGCTTCTAGCCTATATTTTACAAAACTCTAACAAGCTACACTTATGACGAAAAAAGTTAACTTAAAAAAAAAATGAATATTATTATCATCGATACCTGATTATCAGTAGTCTGATAGTTTATTATACAACAAATCATGTACATGTACATGTATTTAAAAAAAAAACATGTACAAAGGTTAATTCTTTTAATCAAGTGTAGATTAAAAAAAAATTTACTGCATGTTTTATTCATTCCATACACAAGAAAAAAAATGTTGTTTTGATGTAGGGGGATAATGCAACACCCTGTAAGTGTAAGATTCAATATACAGGTATTTTATTATTTTTTTAAATTAAATTTAGTTTGAATTAATCCTTAAAAGATTGCATCTACTGAATAAAAAATAACAATTTAAGAGAGGTCACTAATGTCCAATACCTATCTTTCTTGTACGTATATTTTGTAGTGAAATACATAATATATATTCACAAAACTGACATATAAATTCCTTTAAAAAAGATGAACCTCTATCCAAAGGTCACCTCTCTATAAAGGTCACTTTTGATGGATCCCGTAGGTGACTGCTTAATACAGGTTTGACTGTACTTAAAAAATAGCTATAATTTATTCATTTGCAAGATAACATGATGTTCGCAGCACTTTTCAAATATCTTAATGCTTGTAAAGTTTATGTGTAAAAACTTGAAAAGATACATTGAGGGTATGCCTTTGCAATAAATCGATTCATTACGGCCCTTCCATTACGTTTTCAATGAATCTGCATACAAACACACGACAGTATCACTAATCTGGAGAATGTACGGCCCGTTTATAAATAAAATACTAAAATAGATATCACATCAAAGTTAATGGCCTTTTATTTAATTGCAAATAAAATTTTATTTGAGAACAAAGACATTTTTAATTGTACAAAATGTGACATGATCTGCCTCTCTCTGTGTACAAACTGCGTCATTTTTGCGAGATTACGTCACATTGACAAGCGTATTGCGATCGATGGATCGTTTATATACTGTCGTGTGGGATTTAACAAACGACAAAAATGCATTTAATAGTAAGTATGTGTTTAGTATACAGCTATCCAGCTGTTTGAAATAGCAAATAATTTCATTTTGTGGTATTTTGAAGACCTTATGTTACGTATGACGTCATATTGAACATTTCCCGTACAGATCAGGCCCCGCCTCCTTACTTTTACCTTAACTGTGCTGCGTATAACATACTGCTTACGTTATGACTTGAAAGCATCTAATATTAATGCAATTGCGTGATAGTACTGATTAGAAAAAAAATACTTAAAGACAGATGATACAAACAAATTTTATTTTTGGAGGAGACTTAATATCATGTCACAAGTTTCGAAAACTGGATAATTCTTAGAATTTTTTTCTCCTTAGAACTGGAAAATGAAAAAGACTTGTAAAATACTACTAATATTTCAATAAAAAACAAATATTGACAAACCACACTCAGTAAAGGTTTACAGATGAAAACAAACCTCAGAATATGTAAGCTTGGTGTTAAAAATGTGATATAAACTTTAGAAATATATACATGTACCGAGCCAGGTGAATTTTATTAGGAAAAGCAAAATGGTATAAATCACCCTATATTATATGGGCTGATTTTCACCAATTTGCTTTTCCTCATAAAATTCAACTGGCTTGGTATATTTTCCTAAAGTTTATATAACACTTTTAGCACAAAGTTAACATATTCGGAAATTTATTCTCATCTGTAAACCTTTACTGGGTGTGTTTTATCTATTTTTGTAATTTTCTTGAAATATTACTAATATTTTCCAAGTATTTTTCATTTTCCAATTCTTAGGAGAAAAAAAAAATTCTAAGAATTATCCACTTTTCTTAACTTGTGACATGATATTAAAGATAAAATTTGTTTGTATCATCTGTCCTTAATTTAAAAATCAGTACAAGAAAAATAGAAAAGATATTGTTTAAGAAATAAATAATTTTATATGATTATTATTTCAGAAAGTTGATTCATTCTGATGGCTGGGCTATTTTTGCACTACATTGATTTAGTTCTTTTCATTAAATTATAGAAGAATTTATATAAAATAATGTTTTCATTTTCATCTCTTTTAAAGATGAAGAAATCAAGAATGATACTAAAATTCGGCGTAAGTATAAAGGTGTTTGCAGTAAAGTTTAAAAACGCTCGTAATCATATTTTATCTACATGTTCATTGATAGGTTTGTTTGTTTGTTGTTTATCGTCCCTCAAGAAAATTTTCACTTATATGGAGACACCAATACTTCTGAACTATGCTTGGGACTCATATTTGGAGACACCAATACTTTATGACCTATGCTTGCGACTCATATCTTTCCCATAAAGATAGATATTAAACGACCTACCCATTTTTGCCAAGTAACATGTCTAATCTCAGTGTAATCGAAACTCTTTTCCAATGATTAATCACTCAGGAATATCTACTTTTCTGTCCCCGTCGTCAATTATAATATCTTAATTAGTAAAGTTACTACATATGTACTTATATTTACTTAGTTTCAAAAACACCATATTTCACATGATCCATTGATGGACTGTTTATTCCACACATCCGTTCATATATTACATATGTACTGAAACGCAAAAGAAACGCAACAATCAGTAATCTACAAATTTGAATTTTTTATCTAATGATTTTCAAAAAAGAGGTAAAACAGTAAGACAAAACTCACTTTTCAGAGCATCAGAGATTCGATAAAAATGTTAAATTTTTATCTTTTAACTTAACTAAGTAACAAGAGCGGCAGAAAACAGAAATTTATGGATGAAAGTGGTGGATAGGTCTTCCAAGGTGCCCCAACGACATCCACGGAAGTCAAGGGATAGGTGAAGGTGAAGGTGGTGAAGTAACATATGACTGTTAAAACACCCCCGTACCAGCAATTTAAATACAACGTGCAAGACTGCCCTAAACAATAATTGCAGCTTAATTTCTACGAAACAATAGGTTAATCAATATCGAGATCTGAGCAAAGGAATTCCTCTTTGCCATTTTTAAATGCCTGTCTTTCAGAGGATTAGGTCGAATTTTCTATAACTTAGCGCATTGTAGTAACCCTTGGACTTCCAGTCCAAGGACTATCATTTATGCATATGATACGCAAGACCCCGTTGAGGCCTAATGTTGTGTATTTTTGCATTATCAACTCTTCATCACCTTTTCTTTAAGATTTTCCAGATAGAGCGATGGAAATGCGTGCTTAAGCCATTTTCAAGAATCCTTAGCATCGCTACGGGAAACGGACGGGGATTTTATTTTTTGAAATATTGCTGCATTACTTAAAGCTGACATGAACTCTTAAAAAGGCATCATTTTTCATCTTTGTACGACTTACTACATTCCTGTAAGCCTTTGTCCGCCATATTTCTTCGATTCCGCCATATTTACTTGAAAATTTTTGGCCACCTGTACCTGTTATATAAAGCCTGGTGCATTTGTTTCACTTGAGTGATTTTCTAGCCTGGCTGTCGACATGTACACATCTCCGAAAGCATAGTTGTCATAAATCCATAAACTGACCAAATGCATGTTTTAAAAGTTAAACTCCAACAAAAACTAGAACTATACTGAGAAGTAAACTATTTTTGAATGCATATGCTGCAATTTAGAAAAAATAATACGGAAAACAGCAAAATCCGTTTGGATATGCACGCATGCAGGTCAAGAGTACGCATCGAACGCTGTGATAAAGATATTTACCTGAATACTGCTATCGCTACAGGGATGTGCACATGTCGAAAGAAATATCCTATTTTACTTTTATTGAAATATGCATCTCAGAAGTCATGTAATCCATTGCTAACTGAACAGTAAAAAATTGTCACCACATAGCACTTGGACACACGTGGTCCACGACGATCAGTCTATTTGGTCAGGGGAAATTTCAAAGGTGGAAAGCTTACTGGTATTTTGGTTGACTGAAAAAGTGCAATTTTTTTTCTTCAAAAGTAAATATTACTCTTGTCTGTATATGTAAATGTAAACAAAATTTACAAACATGGCTTAATTACATTAAATTTATTTTAAAGCATGCAACATTACGAATCATTCATCCTTTGACGAGATTCTCCCGTGAAATGGGGGGGATGCATAACGCTCTCTGAAAAAGATCGGATTTTATTACGATCATATATTTTCATTATAAATAATGTGTATTGGCTTTATTTATTTTTTTTTTAAATAAAGACCTTATATATCTTGATTTAAACTTCTTTTTTTATATAATTTTATACACAATAAACGAGTTTGATTCTGTGGTACATGAATAATCAAAATATGATTCATTGGCGGATCCAGAGGTGGAGTGGGGTTCCAGGGCTTGGAACCCCCGGCCTTTATTTTTGTACACACATACAGAGAGAGAGAATGTTTTTTTGTAATATATAGATATTTATACGTCTAATAATATGAATAATTTGAAGAAATAAAAAAAATCTCTGTCCTTTCAGTTCTCTAGATCTGTAATTTTCGCGGATTTGCTTTCCTCTGCGTACCTTCAATCATTTTTCAATCAATTATTTGAATCTCTTCACCATTTTACAACAGTATACAAAAATCACAAAAATATATACTACATGTAGGTGATTTTATACATAACAGTAGATCTATAAAGCATGCGTGAATAAGAAACTAAACAAAAAAATTGTACGTTGCTATAAATGTGAAGTATGGGAATTTAGGCGGGGGGCATATTTTGCTATTTTTTTTTCTTTATAAACGAGCACAATTTTCTCAGAAAAAAGTGTTTATCGTTATTCATAATGTGTTTAAAATTAATCACATTCTGAAATTTTATGCTTTTTTTCTGTTAAGCATAGCATTCTTTCTGAAAATAGCAAGCAGCACTTTAGTATGTAATGAAACTCATCTCCGAGTTCTTTTAAATTACAATGAGGGCAAATTCTATCTTGTCTTGGTAACCCTGGCTAAGGGCTTCGACCACCCACAAGTAAAATGCAAGGAAGATTCCAGCGAACATTTTTACCATTTTGGACCATTTTTAGAAGTAACTAACTTTAAGAAGTATGCATGCAACATTTCGATTCGTTAAAGATAAAGGTTTAAAATGTTCCCGTAGTATGCAGATGGAGGGGGGGGGCTCACTTTTTCTGTGGATAATCTTTGCTGCAGTTTTAAATAAATTAAAATTTTGATTTGGAAGCTCTCTCCACATTTCTTGTTTGCAGAAAAATGCGCAGATTCAAGCATGTAAAAGTAATGTACCGAACAGAAAAGTTACATGAAGCCTCCTTTATCCCCTACAAAAAAGGATTGCATAGAGTGTGGTGCATAGATTTTTTTTTGTGTTTGTTTTGTTTTTGTTTTTTTGTTTGTTTGTTTGTTTGTTTTTTTTTTTTTTTGCT
>PRKT01001325.1:47250-69829 GCA_003671525.1 Saccostrea glomerata | reverse complement strand
CCCCCCCCCCCCCCCCCCCCGGGGATTTGCAAGGTTATTAAATTTATATACAAATCAAGAAAAAAAGTTACGTTGGAACCCCCTCGGAAAACGCAGACTCCCTGGTAAACGCGAATTTGTGTTGATTGGTACGAAAAGTCTAAGGTTTGAAGCATTAAAAGTCATCGGCTACACGCCCCCCCCCCCTGAAATAATTTTTGAAATTTGGGCGAGTTTACGGGTTTTTTTGCATGTCAAGAAATATCTGGGTTGGATAAAAATTATTAATAGTCGAAGCATATAGGAAGGGAAAGCAAACTGCCGATGAGAGTTCCACATTCTACCAAAAATTAGCTTTTTTATACCTCTTGTCTAAATAATTTTTGTCCAGATTCCTTACCTGAGAAGGTACATGTATTTGAGAAAGTTCCCAATGTTCCCATTTCTGTGATGTAAACTTCACGTTTACATGAATTTTCCTTTCAATTTCGGCGTTTAGGTTTATTTTTTTGTCAAAAGTAAAATTATTATTTCAATTTTTGAACAAGTTTCGACATCCCCGCCTGAAAAAAAATCTTTAATCTGTCCCAAGATCTAATAAATGGTACAGCACAAAATACTTATGATTTTATATCTATTATTGTGCTTACAGATGGTTACAGGAGGAGAGAGAGCGAGGAAGTTCAATGAATAAAAGAGTAATTAAGAATTATCTGTATTCGACCAGGTTTCAAGTATCCCTACCCAAGTTTTTAAAAGTATCTCCCAAATATTGCGACAGAAATTATTTTTATTTAAACAAAAAAAACTAGACTGTCAGACAGATATACTGAAATCTCTAAAGACTTCCTGTAATAATTATAAAACAGCCACATTCCGCAAAAATGTACATACTTTGTGGTCGGAGTGAGACAATAAAAAATCTTCAAAAATGGATTTGGCAGAAATGTCTGTCTTCCAAGAATATTTAGGTACCGGCCATGTCAATTATTTCTGCCCCCCCCCCCCTTAAAAATACAAATGCCTCAATATCAGTCTAAACGGGGGATGTTTTTTCCGCGTGTGTGTTAAAGAACGTACAGATGTACACATAAAGTTTTGTATTCTGGTGAAATGTTTTTTTAAGTCTTGAACTAAATATTTACCGTATATCAAATTATTTGGTTTAGATTTGAGATTAGTACTAAAATAATCAGTTGTAATTGACAAATGAAATTTGCGATGCAAAACAACTGCAGACTATATAAAGAATGCTTATTAGAACTAGATAGACAATTTTCAGTTATACCTTACGAAGCCGTTATAATTATACTTTAGACCCCCCCCCCATTTCAGCCGCGCAAATACCACTCTTTTCCACTTGTGATATTTTCCCTGACCAAAATCTGATCAGCACGGACTAAGTGTATCGACGCGCTAGACTGTACGGAGTAGATACAGTGTGTTTATTGAGTTTTTATGGAGTTTATTTCTTTTTTGTGATGCATATTTCAATAAATGGAATTCAAGGTGTATATCACTTGATTTGTGCACATCTTCGAACCGATGCAGTGATCTTATTACCAGGTATGGGTACGTTTACAGCGTTCGACGCGTTTTCTCGACATGCATCAAAGTCTGTATAAAACCTGCAAATCAAAGACGCTGATTGTTTTGTTCCATTCAGATGATAATAATTTCAAAGTGTGTTTACGGGTTTGAGCTTTTTATTTCATGTTTATTCTGCATAAATTGGCGCAGTGTAAAAATGCGTACTCGTGTAACTAAATCTTTCTTTCAAACTTGCATTTTCTTTCTTTTTTTCTAACATTTGATTCAAATCTATAATTATTCAGAAATATGATTATTATGTTGTGTGGTTTGAAATGTCTTGATCAACCCACGTGTTTTCAAATGTTTTACCATCGGAGATGTGCACAAGTCGATAGCCAAGCCAAAAAATCATTCAAGTGTAACGAGGGTATTGGGGTATATATCGTTACTATAGACAAGGTATCTGAAAGAAATATGGCGGAATACGGCTATAGTTGGTATGAAACAAGTCGTACATAGATGAAAAAGTTGCGTTTTTAAGAATTCATGTCAGCTTTAAGATGAGCAGTACAAACCCTTAAACTCCATAATATTGTCAAACATTTTGTTAAACATGCAATTTTTGATTTATGTTGAGCAGACTCAAACTTGACTTCCGGTTATGGTATGAAAATCGTTCAACCGTTGAAAACCAATATTTACCAAATTGAAGATATCCATAATATTAAGATACAACATTCTTTACTTAACATAATTATTTCCTCCTAAAGTACAATTTAGGATGTTGCGTTTCTTTTGCATTTCAGTATACATGTACGCTATAAACAAAATACATACCTATACAACGATTCCGTTTTACTATTAATACATACAATGTAAGTATCTACGTTTCCTGACACAATGTGTACATTTTTTGTCTTGTAAAAAATATTCAGAAATATATTCTTCACAATTTTGTTTATTTCAGTACAAAGAAACAAATGGAATTCGCATAGCCTGCGTCCCAGATGCAAATCAGGTTTGTTTTTTTTTCTAATGAATGTCTTCCAGCAAACTTCATGTACTTAGTTAAAAGAAGTAACCTCCTTGTTCAAATAAATATGGTATAACCCTTTCAAAGGAGACATAATGTAGAAGGAAAATAAAGGTACAGTCAATTCAAAAACTTTTTAAAAAAGATGGACCAGAAGAACACTTGCAATAGCATTCTGAAGGTGGTCCGATTCAGGTTTTCCAGTCTTTGTCTTCTGAATAATGGGTGGGGATATCTCTTTGGTATACATAGGTAAAAGTATGATATTTTTATTAAAGACAGCAGGGCTGTAATCACTGATAGTAAAAAGGAAAAAAAATTATTTTTTTCTTAAAATGGTGTTGGCAAAACTTTTGGTTCTGTGTGTTGGGATTAGGCCAAACAAAGATGATAATTAAAAAAAAAATTATAAACTGAAATATCATAATCTAAGAGTGAATGCATCTTATTGAGTCGTATAAAATCGAAAATATCAAGTTTTGCAATACCAAGTTTGTCAACATCAGTCCTGCCGAGTAAAGGTCTAAAATATCGAAAAACAATATTTTAAACCCTAGTAAGAGTAGCAATGTCATGATTGGTCATATTAAGGATGAATTCTGCTCATAATTTTACCCCAAGTGGCTCTTCTTAGGTAAACATATCGTAAAATTCAAACTGATACAATTAACAATCATGTTTTTAATTTTTTGTGATATACATATTTAACTATCTATATTTCAAAATAAAAATCTTTCTATGTTGTATTCATGACCAAGACATGTGCAAAATTATGATTTTACGACATAGGCCTAAGAAAGTCGACGGTAGAATACAAGTAAAATCGAGAGGAGAAGAAGGCGGGATCGCCGTTTCAAAGCAACAGGAATGCCGAATGACACTCCGTTAAAAGAGCCAACCGACAGAAATTCTAAAACAAAAAAAATCGCCTATATCACTATAATTAGGCTTACATTCTCGACAGCGGTTTCCAACTATGCCAACTAAGAGCGCCGAAGTCCGTTGACGACGTTCCAGTAGCAGAGGAAAAGCGAAAATGTAGGTTTCTAATTCTCATTGAAAATAGTAATGTTTATATAGATACAAAAGTTTCAAAATACGTAGTATACTGTCACATCGCAATTTCAGACATAACATTAACATGCATGAAACGTAAGGTCTAAGGGGTCTTCAGATGTGTGCCGAAGACAGTATTCGCATTACCTTTTTATTGTACCTTTAGCTTGTAGTATATTATAAATGTTCTTTAATATCGTAAATGCAGAATATCTATCCCCTAGAACTTTATAGACATACCCTAAGAAAATAATAAGATAACATCTATGATACTTACCTGTTTTCATTTGATAAATATTATGTCGCTTCATTCTGTAGCGATCTTTGCGGAAAAAATGGAATATTTTTTTTAAACTTCATAGAATTTTTTTTATTCTAAACTACAGTCTTGGTGTTTTAAAAACAAAGTCAGGTTTTAGAACCCTTAAAATCAGATGGAGAAAAACCATGCAAATCAGATGGAGTAAGTGGGTCTGGTTTTGACTAATCCCAGGGAAGCGACCACCCAACACCACACACCAGGACCCAATCTGGAACCCACAGGGCAAGAGAAAGAGAGGACATCCAACAAACTATGATGAAAATAAATTTGTTAAATGATTTCTTTCTATTCATAAAAATCTTTTTTTTTGTTGACAGAATTGCATTTATTACCTGAAATTATCACACTAATTTTGAATATTTGGTGAATAAAAAACACATACATTGAAGCCTAATTGCCTTGATTAGTTTTCATTAAATGATTAAAAAAGAAATAGATTTCGGGATATGAAAAATATATAAACTTTCTTATATGTATAGCTATACGAGCACCTACTTTTCAAAAGAAATGAATCCATAACACATAGTGAAAAGAATCCATAACACATGTACCTAAAGAAACTGTGCAACAATTTCCCGAAAAAATATTAATTGAAAAAATATGTTTTTTTTTCTGGTTTTTCGAGCAGTTTTATAGGAAATATTTGCCTAATTTTGACACTGGTGGACATTTTTGGATACAAGTTATCTAATTGGTATTTATCTGCTCATATCTTTCTTAAAATTTTTGCAATACTTTCAAGTAAAAATAGGCAAATTAATGTTAAATTGATTGTATTTATGAGATTATGAGGTGCTATTTGGCCTAATAGCTTTCTCAATGAAAGAATGACTGCACTTAAGCTATGAGAGTTGGATCCGGCCGATGTTTTGTGCAAAATAAAATTCCAAAATTCATTAAATTTATGTTTAAGAAGAGTTAAACAATATATTAAGAGCAGGTTTTGGTATATTATATTACATGAAAGTATTAAACAATGCCGAGCGACACTAGCTTTTGAGACGGGGGTCTGATAGTTTTGTTTCATTTCTATTGTTATTCATATGCATACCAGTTTTAAACAACTTTGTATACATCGAGCCGCAACTTGGCCATTTTTCTTATTTGCACAGAATGTGTATTTTAACTTAAACTTATACATATTTAAAGGACAATGTTGGCCAAGTTGCGACTCATATCTAATTTTTAAAAATATGTCTCCAAACTAGGGTCGAGATAGCTACATAATTAACCTGTCACCGAACATCAACAATTGATATTATAATCACCTAACTCACGGGACATTCTGCTGTTCGATACGCTAACGCTTTCATCGAAAATTTCATTGTGGTTTAAGTCTCTGTTGTGACAGTATCTATCGTACTTTCAGCTTCAGACTATGGGAGATTTTTGTGTAAGATTTAATAGGGTTTGAAGATAATATGTGTCTCTTTTAACTTTATGCTTTTCCTTAAGGGTGTTTTGAAAGAATTCTGGTATTGAGAGTGTCATTAACAAGTACTAGGGGTGGGACGATACACAGATCTTGCGATCTTGATATATTAGCACGATACGATACGTATCTCGATATTATAATAAATCATAAAAATATTATAAAAAAGCATTTTATTTCATTTTCTGTCTTGACATTAAATCAAGTGTTAGATGATAAATTATAAAACTATGCAAAAGAATTAGTATTTTATTTCATTTTTTTGTCTTGACATTAAATCAACAAATTATTCTTAGACTATATAAAATCATGTGTGCTTTGGAATTAATACTTAAAGTTCATCAATTTCATTGACTAAAACTTTACAAATTGAAAACAATAATACATGTACATATTATTGGTACAAAATTTCTATAAACAAGTTACAAACAGTTGTGTAGTTCATCAAAGAACACTGACTAACAGCACATTTATATTATAATCAATTCCTGAAAATATGCAGCCTACTTGAGATTACAAAAAAGCACGAGATGGACTAACAAATTAATAATATCAAATGTTCTGGAAACGATGCTTTCTGTGTATAGCATGCTTTACATACTGAACTTTTCTTGTCCAATCTTCCGAGGCTGCTTAAAAGGGAAAACGTGTTACCCCTTATCAACGACTTATTATTTCTACATTATATTTTCAATATCATCATCGTCTCTTCGCTTCGTACAAGCCACCATTTTCCAAGGACAAGTACCTGGTACTTTCATTTTAAATTTTTGGATAGGTCCTTCGTGTATCGTTTCGGACCGATATTTGAATGCTTGTATCGTAAACCGTATCTTAGAGGAAAATATCGATATGTATCGGTGTATCGGTACATCTAGCTAACTCATCCCTTAACATTAGAATCATTTAATAATTGCGCACCATAAAATTAACACGATCCCTCTCTTCTCCATTTAAATTCGTAGTGCGAAAAAAATTATATGTGCTAAATGTTTACATTCCACAACCATGCGGTTTAAATGACTCCGCCTGTTCGCGGATTCCTTAGTTTCGAAAGTGGTCCCGTTCAAATTTCCGGAATTTCAGGCTTTTACATGTCCTTTTCAATTACATTTTCTGTAATTATAGAAATATGTATGACAAAAAATGCTAGAAATGAATATTAAAAGCACATGCTTGCACATTATTCATAGATTAATCTAGCGATATATTGTAATGTTAGGCTAAAAAAGGGTTGCCGAAAAGGTTCCAAATGACGTACTTAAGGGCACTCATTATTTCCTATGCTCTATTTTGGACCTAAATTCAAGGGGTTGAATCTTTTTTAGATGGAAACTAACATACACTTTTCTAGTCTTTAAAGAAGAAGGTATGGTTTTAGCTTTATTGCGCCCTAAAAATGTAATGACATCAAAAAGTTTTGAAACTGTCTTAAATATTAGTTAAATAAATGACTCTGAAAAAGTAGAAAAGAATATGGCCTGAAGGTTTACCATTCTGCAAATATGACGTCATAAATGTGAAGCATTTCACTATTTTCAACAGAAAAAGACTCAAAATGGCACATATCAAGGGTAATTTTCCTTTAGAAAACAGTGTCCACAGCCGTCGCCCACGTTAATTTTGTGATATTTTGTGCAAAATGCAATAATAAATCACATATCTCAAGATCTTTGTTGGCGATGCCTGTGGACAATGTTATCTGAAAGAAAATTCCATTGAAAATTGGTGTCTTCTGCAACTTTTTAAGAAAATACGGGAAAATACACACGTTTATGACGTCATAATTAGCATTTAAAAACACATGTGAGAAAAATGACTTGTGTGATTTTTCTTCATTAAATTTCAATTATTTAAAAAGCATGAGTTTTCAACTTTTACACCAGTTTCAATTTTTTTTAGAAAATCACAGGGCAAAATTTGTATGGAAACCATACCTTCTTCTTATTCCTTGGATACTACACTTTCAGAAAAATATAAGCATGTGGAACGTTTTTTTTCGGGTATGACCAGAATTCATCCTTTATATGGAAGCATCCCGAGGTAGTGCATAATCATATATGTGAAAATAATTTCCTGTTGGGGTGGAATGAGCCACATCGAAACACAGATTGAAAAACTTGTACGACGGAATAAAGGAGAAAAAAATCTTTAAAAATGTTATAAGGACAACAGAAATATCATAAGCCATGTTCATAAGCGAGCAGTAACCCTATTGAGGACTCATGCTCAGATCTTGGCCGGTGTAACGACGAAAAGTGACCCCGTAGAATATTGACTGGGGGTCATTTTTCTACGTAGAAATTTGACCCCCCTGGTCAATATTCTACGTAGAAAACTGTCCCACTTGTCTGTAGAAATTATGGCCTTGGGGTCGTTTTTCTCCGTGTGCGTTGTAGAAAAATTACCCCGTAGAATAATGACCCCTTGTCATTTTTTGATGCAAAAACATTCGTTTTGGAAGGAATATTCCGGTTAGGCGAATGTATACGGGTAAAATCAAGCAGCTTATGCTTTGAAGTGTTAATTTCTGAAAGCTTTTAAGGTTGAACAACAAAATCAAAGCTATACAATACCTTACATTGATAATACAAACCGTTTTATTCCCATTAAAGGAAAACAATATCTATTAAATTTTCTAAGGATAGGCGCATTCATAGAATTGTTTATTACATTTTATACAGTAAGTTTCCACAGTTGTCATTTTAATCTTTAAAAGGTCATTTTCTTCGCTGGTGTCATAAATAAGTTTAAAAAGTTTCTTTTTTCTTTTACTAGTTCAACAAAACCTTAACAAAATGAGGGTTATAGCATAAATTATGATTAACTAAACAAGAGGCCCATGGGCCATATCGCTCACCTGAGCACATTGGTTGGGAAATAAAGCAGAAATCATTTCAGTATTGAGAATTTTACAAGGGGGGGGGGTCTTGAATTTTAAACTACCAACTACCTGATGATGCTTCCATATACAGCAAATGCTTTTGCTGTTTCTGAGCAGATTTTCCTATTTATTCATTTCAACCCCCCCTCCCCATTGTGGCCAAGCCCTACACCTGGGAGCCCTCATTTGAACCAGTATGACTTTGTACTTCCTGATAATGCCTTCATATTAATATGATTAAACATGGTTTTTTCTGTTCTTAGGAAACAAAAAATTTGTCGATATTTATAAGCAAAAATTTGATCCCCAAAAGTGGCCCAACTTACCTATCCCCTACTACCCGTTCATGTCATGAACTTAGTTGAATCAACACTATGTGAGGATGCTTACATAAAGATACGATCAATCATGGCTTTGTGGTTCTTAAAAAGAAGAGTTTAAACAAATTTCCAATGTATTCATTCATATGGAAAACTTTAATTGTCCATTGTGACCCCGTCCTACCCCCCTGGGGGTCATGATTTGAAAAAAAAATGAATCTACTGGTACACTACCTGAGGATGTTTTCATATGAATTTTATCTTTCCTGGCCCAGTGGTTCTTGAGAAGAAGATTTTCAAAGGTTTTTCCTATATATTCAAGTGTAAATCTTTGTTCGTCAGTTGTGGCCTGGCCCTACCCCCGGGGGTCATGATTTGAACAATATTAAATCTACACTACCTGATGAGCATGCTTCCACTTGACTTTCATCTTTACTGGCCCAGTGGTTCTGGAGAAGAAGATTTTCAAAGATTTTTCCTATATATTTCTATGTAAAGATTTGATCAGCCATTGTGGCCCCGCCCTACCCCCCGGTGTCATGATTTGAACAAAATTGAATCTACACTACCTGAGGATGCTTCTACTTGAGTTTCATCTTTACTGGCCCAGTGGTTCTGGAGAAGAATATTTTCAAAGATTTTTTCCTATTTATTCCTATATAAAACTTTGATCAGCCATTGTGGCCCCGCCCTACCTCCAGGGGTCATGATTTGGACAAACATAAATTTACACTACCTGGGGATGCTTCCACATGAGTTTCATCTTTCCTGACCCAGTGGTTTTTGAGAGGAAGATTTTTAAAAGATGTCATTAATTTTTCATTAATTCATAATTATCTCCCCTTGCAAGAGGGCTTGGCTCTTTGTTTGATCAAACTTGAATTCCCTTCACCCAAGGATATTTTGTGACAAGTTTGGTTAAAATTATTCCAGTTGTTTTTGATCGAGAAGAAGATGAAAATGTGAAAAGTTTACGACGACGACAAAGAACAACGACGACAACAACGACAGATGACGGACAAATTTTGATTAGAAAAGCTCACTTGAGCCTTCGGCTTAGGTAAGGTAAAAACGAAATGCTCGTCTTTCCAAAAATTGGCACATGTAAAGTATCGTTTCCCCTTTCTACATGTACGTACTTGTGATTATTTTAGGAGTTTTTGTACCAATAAAAAAAACAAATTATGAAAAAGTTGTTTCTTTACATATTATACTTATGACCCCGTAAACGAATGCAGAATGCATACAGATGTGTATACAGTTTAAAAGTAAGAGCTAAGGGAATTGAATTTATATAGTTAAATTATGTTGCTTTTCTTGCTTCTATGCAATGTTTTTGGATTTGTAAAATTTTTCAAAGTTCATGGTCATCAGAAACATATCATGCCGTTCTCGGAACAAAACCTTTGAATGATAAAAAAATACACCTAAAATATTAAGTACAGGTCTCTGTAAGAATCAGACAATATGTGTATAAAAGTGAATCATGAGGGTTCTCAGAATTCGATGATTTTACACACACAGGTTTCTCTTACACTATGAATCACGTATGTAAAATGAAAATTATTTTGGGTCCTGGTTACTATGAAAACATGGCCAAAGAAATTTTCCCTAGCAACCGGTCAATTTTCCATGTTTATGGACAAATATATCACTAAACTTAGAGGCTTGAAATTGAATGTGAATATTACCAGAGGGGTTCTTAAATAATGTTATCATAAAGATAAACATTTCAAGTGATAAAACCATGCAATACATACTATTTTTATTTTAAGATATTTCTTTTACGGGCAATGGAAGATATGCATGTTTTGCATTTTTTGCTGATTCAGCATTTTTGTAAATTTGGGCAATTTTCAAGGCTATATATCTCAAACTTCTGGCACAATACAAGAGTATGGTATATTTTACATAAAAGCAGAGGAATTTCTCTTTTGGAATTTAAATTCAAATACGTGTGTTTTTTAATATTTACAATCGGTTGCCTAGCAACAAAAATGGATGTTTTGATTAAGAGAAAGAGACAAATTGTCAAATATGCGAGTTATTTATGGAATCAAATCTTATTGGCGGATACCAAATTCAATTTTTAAAGTAAAAACATATTTCTGAGACTTCTTTATGAATCCAGGAATATTTTGTAAGTACTTATTGCCATAGCAACAGAAAATTCCCCTTAGCAACAAAGAAAATGAATCCACTTTTGACATGCACTCATATTTTTTTGTAAAGATTATTCAGTGTTTGACAGACCACAGAGATTTCAGAGCCTCAGTACATTTTTTGTACTTTATTAGTCCCCAACCCGTGAAACAGGAGGGGGCTTTAGGTTTCTGTCCGCCGGTCTAGCTGTCCCTATGTCTGTCTGTAAGTCTGTCCTACTTGGGTTTCCACACTTATTTTCTAAACGCTTGCATATATTGAGCTGAATTTTGTCATGTGAGTGTATCTTGGTGAGTCACAGATCAAGTTTGAATGTCGTTACGCTTCATTGATTTTTGATAGATTTATGGCGTTTTAATTTTTTTCATAATGGTTTAAGATCGGGTTCGTGCTGTGCTAATTCCAAAGGTCAACATGGTAAACTTGAAGCCAAAAGAAGACGTTAAAAATGAGTTGAATTTCCGTCTTTTATGTTTTATTTTTTTTTAGATTAAAGGCATGCATAACCTCAAAATTTTAACATCAAACACTTTTACCTTGGTCATAACTTTTGCATGTTATAAAATGACTTTTAGAGAAAAAGAGGGAACTGCATTAATTGCTTATGTTTTTAACGTTATCCCATGGCAACAACAATGAGCATGAAGCAATCATGAAAATTTATTAAGCGCCACATGACATTTTGTAACATGTTTAGAGTGTTATAGTTAACATTTGTACCTATAAACAAACAAGTGACAAGGTTCCAGGCCATAAAAGTTAGAAGTGTTTTCTTTCGACCTCAATCTCACAGTTATATGTAAAGGTTGGATTGTACAACAAAATATTAGAGAAAAGAGCCTTGAAACATTTTCCAGGGACGAAACCAAAGCAAGCCTTCAACTGTAAAACATGCATGTTTTTATTTAATCCTATATTTAAATGTAAAAAAAGAATCATATTTCTATATAACTCACTCAGATGATCAATATAAAGACATTGTTTTGGTCATAATTAATATAGATTTTCACATCTCAAAATTTTCAAACTTTATTCTTCTAAAAAGAGCAGTGCTAGGGATTTAAGCAGAAAAAAAAATATACATCAATTAAAATTTGAAAATAAAGGCCCATGGACCACATCCCTCACCTGAGCACCATAGCTTGATCAAAGCAAAAATCAGTTCAGCCTTGGAAAGATTAAATGTATTTGTGGTCCCGACCTACCTCTAAAAGGGAGGGGGTACGATGAAGTGATGCACGTATCCAATGTAACTTAAGTTTTTCCAGATAAGTACTATTTAAGATGAGTCAAATAACAAGTTTCTTGATTAAAGCTGAAAACTACTCGTAAAAAGGCATAGTCCACCATATTTCCCATTCTTCAACACTCTCCCTACAACCCATATATAAGGAGCAGATTGCTTTTCAGTTCAATGTATTTTGCTGTAGAAATCAAGTGTAGACGTACATCTTACATGTACATAGCCGTGCTACTCGGTCGCGATGAAATTATCAAAGTTAACCAACTTTTTCCAAAACAGTACAAAAGTATCATGAAAAATATAGGTCGATACAATAGTGCACATAAAAACAAGGAATAAACGCAAAAAATCTAAGACCACGCAAGGAGGACTACATGTCAGTCACGAGTTTCGAGTGTGCAATCGGGTGTCACAAAATCGAACTGTTTATATACCCTTCTGACAGTGCCTATATATGAGAACATGTGAATAGTACCCAAGAAAGCAAATTCCAAAAGCAGCAAGATATTACTTTAAACCACTGGTACTTTCTTTCCGTGGTTACACGGAAAAGAAGAAAATGATGTGGTGGTGTTGTGGTGTTGCAAGGTCCTAGGGATGTATACATGTCACAAATGCAGATCCAGTGCCAGTGTGCCGGTCATCCCCATCCCGTTTGAAGATTTTGCACATGTACAGTAATGTATATAAAATTTATATGTCCACTATCCTAAAACTAAGGAAAAAACATCTTTCATTTGTGAACCCCCACTAATGCCTTGCCCTAAGCACAATGGGGAGTTCAGTGCAGCCTTGGACCCCCTGCCTTCTACTGCCCCCCCCCTAACAAATTCCTGTTTTTTTTCTCTTAAGATAGGAGCATTAGCCCAATTTCAGTAAAGTGTGAACAGATAGCTAATGAAACATGCAAATTTATGCTGAAGTCAGAAAATCTAGTGTGTACTGGTATTTTATATAGTGCACGAAGTAGAAATCAGATTTTGCAAATATAAAAAAAACATTTTTTTTTATTAAATTCAAACATTTGGAAATGAATGTATTTTTGAAAATTAAGGTACATTGCTGGCATGATGAACGTAACATGCAACATGTACAGTACATAATATATTTTCTATAATGTATAAACAAGTGAAAGGCACTATCATTGATGCACTCGCTAGTTGCACAAATTTTCCTAAGTTACATAATCTTTTTTATTCTGTGTAATAACATGAATAAGTAACTGTACTCATTTGAGGGCACTTGGTCTTCGGGAGTATAGTATATATCTACACCGTGTTACAGTTTCTATCGAACATGTTCAATTTTGCAAAGCCTAGCCAATGAAATTCATTTTTAATATTAACAATGCAATCATCATTATTTTCAATCCTTTTTTGGAGACATGCTTGAAGAATACAATTATCACTACTTAAAAAGAAAAAAAAACAATATTTAAGGATTTTCTTTTCCCTGACCAGTTCAAGAGGAAATTCACCTAATTCACAATATCCGATTACCATAATGCTATATGTATTCTGAAAAGGGTACATAGTGCGGTGTGCAGATATAGTTATGTTTTGTTGTACAGTGTTTAGTGTATTGATGTATACGGGTATACCTATTGAATACGTCAAAACACCCCTCCTTTTAAGTAACACTATGTATCATAGTAAGTTACAAAAACAGTTTGATTAATCTTTTGAAATTAATGCTTTACAAGTTTAAAAAAAATTACACAAAAAATTAAAGAGAATTTGTACACTTCGATTGATTGATTGTGTATATTGTTAAACATCTCTCTCTTGAGAATTTTTCACTCACATGGAGACGCCACCACTTGCCGGTGGAGAGCTGTAAATTTTGTCATATACATGTACTTGGCACTGAGGGCCATTGAGCAGGGAGGGATCTTTTTTCGTGCCAGCACCTACTGCGACACGGGACCTTGATTTATATGGTCTCATCCGAAGGACCGGTCTCCACGTCCAACAGTGGGATTCGATCCCGGGATGTAAGGATTGACTCCTTTGCGACTCTTGAGCAAACGCTTTAAGGTCAAGATCTAGTAAATTACTTGAAACTACTTTTTGGTGCTAGATCCATTATGACGTCATAATCAATTTCAACTTTCTTTTTTCCAGTATTTACGGCTTAAGCAGAATTATGTAGAAAATAGGGTATTTCCATGACACTTAATTTGAAGTCATATGAAAAGTAAACCGGGTACCTATGTTTAATTCTATATTGATTTAAAGCAGAGGCCATGAACATACTAATTATCGTTTTCTGAGAGACTGTAGGCAATCTGGATACATTTCCTTTGTCGAATATTAGAAAAACTCCCATATAAATGACTGGTTTTCTTAATTTTTCATTCAAAATGACAGTTTAAAATACAGTTTTTCATCTTGTTTATCTACAAATTATGCCCCGAAACACCTAATTTGACCAAGCTAAAGTTGCAAAGCACCAATAGAGGAATTTGTTTCTCAAGTTTGATAAATCTGTAGGCACCTTTCATTTACTAGATCTTGACCTTAAGTTTAACCACTGCGCCACGCGGGCGCCTGTAGACTTCGAAAGATATATGTTGAGTTTCGAAATCCATTGCTTGGTAAAAATATATCATCTCATGCAAAGTGATCAATAATGCTATGAACACTACGGATAGAAATTTACAGTACAAAATATTAGGCTATAATTCTTTTTGTCCCACATATATATGGCAAGTATTGACTTTGGACAATTGCAGGCAATTTTTCTGAATTAATTTGTCCTGCTTAGGGCATTGATTACCTATTGGTGTATTGTAGATTTATTATACCCACTTTGGACAATTGTTTCAAACAAGGGATGTAGCAACAGGGGGTCCAGTGGGTGGGGGCTGCCCCCCCCCCCCAGTCTTTTCGAACTTATCACTGTAGGAAATCTTTATTAAAAGGCACCCCCAACTTTACAGTTACAGTTAAGGGAAATAAAGGAATTGTATTGTTGCATTAAAATAAAATTTGGTGCTAGCTAAAGGTGTGCTTTAATTTATTGTTCAAAAAATTAAATAAAAATATCATATATGAATTATACAAACAATGATATTTCAATAAATATATTTTATACATGTACACCTAGAGCAAGCCCCTGTGCACCAAAATGCATTTTTTAACTTCATAAAAAGATTGCTCATGAGGAAAACTTTGTGTGGTAAAAATTGTAAATCATGCTAGTTTGAACATCTAACCGTCTATGCAAGCTACTCTAAGTATACATACAGTGTTACGTAGAGATTGTGTCTGTCACTGTCTGACCTGACGTATGTCTACATTGTCTCTCATCAACGTTTTTTAACATGTAATATATTTTTATTGCAAAATGTACCGGGGTCGGGGGAGAGTCAGGGCAGAGGCCCCTTCAGGTGTGACAATTTTCAAAGCAGAGGAATCTCGGGTTAAATGCATGAAAGCCACAAAATGGAAAGAAAAAAGCACAGGGACTTGCTCCCAGCATGTAATAATTATTTATAAAAAAAATTATTTAGAGAGTAATCCAAGGGAAGTAATTGGGAAGCAAAAATGCTTCAAAATGCAGAAAAAAATCAATATTCACCTTTAAAATTCTTTTATGCATATCATTTGCCCACCGAATTTCTATTTTAAATGTTAAATTTAATAAAATATTGACCTTCATTTTTCTATGCTTAATTTGTAAATTACCATATTTTGATAGTTCCCAGTACCTAGCATGACCATTTGCAAGTGTGAAATTTAAATTGAATCGTAAACATTGTTGTTTGAATCTCTAGCATTGGTTTAAAAAATTAAACACAAATTTAATTATCTCCTGTATCCCGTTTCCATGGCAACCGAGGTTATATTTCAAAAATACTTCTACATTTCACAATCAATCACACATTTGTTTAAAATTATGACAGAAAAAAATCAAATCTGTAACTATGCGTTGCCAACCAATTTTGATAATTACGGAGAATTGGTCTTAAAATGCATATGTACAGAGACTTTAGAGAATAACTTTAGCTCCTTGTAATGTATAATTTTATTAACGTTATAAGCTCAATAATATTGCTATGCATCAATTAAGAACAAACATTACCATTGTTAGAGTTCAACACTATTTTTTAATATTTACCAAGTCATCATTTCTAGACGAAAATAATCAAATCTGTGAATGAGTGCATGTCAAAAGTGGATTTATTTTCTTTGTTGCTAAGGGGAATTTTCTGTTGCTATGGCGATAAGTACTTACAAAATATTCCTGGATTCATAAAGAAGTCTCAGAAATATGTTTTTACTTTAAAAATTGGATTTGGTATCCGCCAATAAGATTTGATTCCATAAATACTGTAACTGGCATATTTGACAATTTGTCTCTTTCTCTTAATCAAAACATCCATTTTTGTTGCTAGGCAACCGATTGTAAATATTAAAAAACACACGTTTTTGAATTTAAATTCCAAAAGTGAAATTTCTCTGCTTTTATATAAAATATACCATACTCTTGTATTGTGCCAGAAGTTTGAGATATATAGCCTTGAAAATTGCCCAAATTTACAAAAATGCTGAATCAGCAAAAAATGCAAAACATGCATATCTTCCATTGCCCGTAAAAGAAATATCTTAAAATAAAAATAGTATGTATTGCATGGTTTTATCACTTGAAATGTTCATCTTTATGATAACATTATTTAAGAACCCCTCTGGTAATATTCACATTCAATTTCAAGCCTCTAAGTTTAGTGATATATTTGTCCATAAACATGGAAAAATGACCGGTTGCTAGGGAAAATTTCTTTGGCCATGTTTCCATAGTAACCAGGACCCAAAATAATTTTCATTTTACATACGTGGTTCATAGTGTAAGAGAAACCTATGTGTGTAAAATCATCGAATTCTGAGAACCCTCATGATTCACCTTTTGTCTGATTCTTACAGAGACCTGTACTTAATAAATTTATGCTCCTCAATGAAGAAATATATGGAGATCACGAACGGTATTCAATATCAAAGTCTATAAAACAATACAAAATAGGGGCAGAGCAAACACGGACCTCCGAAACATCAGAGGTGGGATCAGGTGCCATGGAGGATTGAGCATCCCCTGCCGACCGGTCACGCCCACCGTGTGCTCCTTGTCATGATCGGGGTATCCGTCTTCAATTCAGTGTATAAATAATGGACTAGCGACAAGTATGTAAAACGTCACACAGCATTTGACTCAATGATGAATTGTATTTGCTCGTTTTAGAAATTGTTCATAGGTAGAACATGCTCTTGCATATCGAATCAACTGAGATATATAAACTCCGTATGGAGGTGATGAAGTTATATTGCTTCCTAAATAAAGGAAGTTGACGATAGAAATATTGAAGACATCACGTTTAGCGAAGAGCTTGGTTGTTAGATTACCATTAACGTCTTTTTCAGGTAAAATATCCAAGAAGCATTTTTTTTAAAATTAAGTACTGTCCAGATAGCTCGCAAACTTGATTTTACAATATCATGTACATATTTACAGATGAAGATATCCTCGGGAAATTTTTCATTACCTCAATAAATAGAAATAGTTTGATGACAGTTGAAGATGATTTTTTTGTTTGTTTGCTACATGTAGCTTGGTTAATTTTCCTTAGAGAAATTTTCATTAATATGGAGACGCCACCAATTGCCGTTGGAGGGCTTCAAAGTGCCGGGTTCTTAGTTTGAAGTTTTGTTTTGTTGATCTCAGATTAAAAAAAAAGGGTGGGGAGGATATGGAGATCACGAACAGTATTCAATTTCAAAGTCCGTAAAATAATACAAAACAAGAGCAGAGCAAACAGGACCTCCAAAACATCAGAGGTGAGATCAGGAGGAGTGAGCATCCCCTGCTGACCGGTCACACCCACCGTGTGCTCCTTGTCAGGAAACAACAGAAAAATCCGTCGCCAATTCAGTGTACAAGTAATGGACTAGCGACAAGTATGTAAAACGTCGGTCAGCATTTGACTCAATGATAAATTGTATTTGCTGACAAGATCGTTGTATCGACCATAGAACTTACGAAATGATGACTTTAAACGAGACTGCTGATATTCTTGTTTCATCAACTTGCTTGTCAATAATTTACCTCGTTTTAGAAATTGTTCATACGTAGAGCAACCTTTTACGCGTATCGAATCAACTGAGATATATAAACTCCGTATGCAGGTGATGAAGGTACATTGCTGCATAAGTAAGGGAAGTTGACGATCGAAAAGTCATCACGTTTATCATATATCTTGGTTGTTAGATTACCATTATCGTCTTAATAAAAGTATGAAACAGATGTGTCAGACTATGTGGTACCTTTTATTTTAAGATCACCAGGATATATCGTATCGACGTAGGAATGGAAATTACAATTGTTAATTAACTATACGTCGTCGATATATCTAAATGTCGAGTTGAAGACCACAGCAAGTGTTTTCTTCTTTTCACGCATAAGATTTTGCACAAATTCTGCTTCATATGAATACAAAAAAGGTCCGCTAATATCGGAGCGCTATTGGTACCTATTGGAATTCCAATAGATTGTTGGAAGACTTGGTCTCCAAAACCACATAGATATTGTCAATCAGAAACTCAAGCGTCTTTTTTATGTCAACTTCAGAGTACTTGTGTGTGCAATCAGAATGTGTTTTAATTAAATAATTTTGCAAATGACCAGGTATGTAAATTTACGATTCCATTTTTATCAAAAACTCAGCTGGCAATGATTTTAAAAAGCCTGGACTTTAATTTATCATGGGGAATGGTTGTGTATGAAGTTGTAAAGTTGTAAGTTGTTAAGCTGTTGATTTTGAAAAAATCTTGTGATTTCAAGTCCAAAAGTTCTTTAGAATTTTTTATTATCCACATTTGATTCACACCACTTCTTGAATATATTGTTGAACAGTACTCTTGAAGTTTTTCATTGGGATTCCAATGGCAAGCCAAAAATAAACCCATACCAGATACATCGATTATGATGCTATTATTAAGATATGCAATCAAATATATGTTGGAAAGGATTAAATTACATTTAAAAAATTCCCCCTACTTACATTTGAAAGTATGAAAAAATATCAGGAGACACAGATATAAGGTTTTATAGTGTAAAAACGTAGGGAATCAAATTTTTATGGGGGTCATTTTTCAACGTGTGTGGAGTCGTAGAATTACTGGTCTGGAATGTTTTCCTACAGTCGAAAAATGACCCTACTTGTCGTATAATATTAAAACGGGGGTCATTTTTCTACTTAGAAAAATGACCCCTGGTCAATATTCTATGAGGATTACTTTTCGTCGTTACACCGGTCGAAGAGGTAGGGATGGGGGATTGAGGTGGTATTATGATAAGGTAACTATATTGAATGAAAATTTTTAATATGAAATATGAGAAAAAAACTTGTAAGAATGACGGAGCTATTGTTAAATTTATGATTCATATGCTTCTGTCATACGTGTGATATCTAATCAGTATACAAAAATATTTATATTTTAGACGAAACTGGATCTAAAATCAATGATACGGAAGAAATTCGTCTGATTTTGGTTGGTACATCTGGCGTGGGAAAAAGTTCTCTTGGGAATAAACTCTTAGGCAAAAATGTTTTTAAAACTAATTTCTCTAGCAAGTGCACCACACGGCATTGTGAAAGAGGGAGTGTTTTTCGTTTTAACCAAAATATTGTTGTCGTAGATACCCCAGGCCTAAACAATTCAACCGTAAGAAAAGCAACAATTTTGAAGGGGTTTGAAATGACTTATCCTGGACCACATGCAGTTTTGCTTGTTTTGTCGGCTGCAGACAGATACACGACGGAAACTAAGAAATGTATTGAGCAATTAGAATATTTACTAGGAAGAGATGTTTTCCTGTATACGATATTAATTTTTACCAGGGAATTTCATTTTACAAGAATTGGTTTATCTCTAGATAAGTTTCTTTTAAAAGCTACAAAAGATTTTCAAAACCTTTTAAATACATGTGAAAATAGGGTTATTTCTGTAGATGTATGTCAATTTCATTCAAGAGATGTACTTGATAAAAAAATTATTGAAATTTTTAAAATGGTCCAACGTCAAAAACAAGGGAAAGACTATTTTTCTTCGTATGATAAATTTCTTTTATAATTATCAGACGACAGTTTTTCAATTTATATTTCTACATGCCTTCAACCTGTTTATTTAAAAGGATAAAACATATTATTTAAAAAAAACTTTTTAATGACATTTCAATCATTTCTATATTCTGAGAATGGAAAGGGAGTCCCAAACTTTTGACAAAATTTTAGCAGTGAAAATATTTATTGTTCAATTTGTTGGCCATTTTTTGGTGATATATATTTAAAAGATTATACATGTTGATATATGAAAGTACGTACACTTTTTCTTTTACAATCATAACTTATGCAACCATTGTTTTTATTCATTCTATAAGGGCAATAATTTTCACAAATAAAAGTTTCAACGAAATAAAATCTTGAAGCGAGGTATCTTTTCAAAACCGGAAGTGCTATTGACAAAACATCTTCCCATGGATAAAGCATAAGTTTATCTAATTGGCTGTATCCCCCACACGTATGAGATAAAATGGCAAAGTCCATGCTTGGCTCTAGGAGACCCAATATAAGTGTCCAAACAAAAAGTATAAAAGGAGGTGCAAAATGGCATTATGCACATTTCAATTAGGATTTTTTGGGAAAGTGCCAATTTATCGCACTCCAAAGCAAATTATACATATATCCAATATACGTTTTCCTTTAAATATAATATGATAAGAAATACTATAAATTGTACATTATTTGTGAAAAACGCGGAATTCTACTGTCTACATTTCAAGGAGAGCTACTCAAAATATCATCAAAATTATCAACATTTTCCTGTTTTTTTTTTTGGAGTACTACAGGGACTGTTTGGATATTATTGATACATTTTGATTTTTATTCCGAAAAGAACAGAAATAAATTCAGGAAATTCGACATTTTATATAGAACAATTCACGGAAGCGTAATAGCGCCACGCAATATTTTATTTAAAGTTGGTAATTCCAACTTTAATCTTGGAAATTCCAACTTAAAAGTTTGTAAATTCCAACTTACAAGTTGGTAATTCGAACTTTAAAGTTTGAAATTCCAACTTTAATCTTGGCTTTTCCAACTTTCAAGTTGGTAATTCCAACTTTAATGTTGGTAATTCCAGCTTTAATCTTGAATAATTCCAACTTTAAAGTTGGTAATTCCAACTTTAAAGTTGGTAATTCCAACTTTTAAGTTAGAAATTCCAACTTTAATCTTGGGTTTTCCAACTTTAAAGTTGATAACTCCAACTTTAATTTTAGATCTTCTAGACCATTTTCTATTTTTTTTTCTTAAATTAAAACAATACATGTACCAACTTTATTAATGTAATTTAAATACATTGCAATGGTCTGGTTAGCAAAGAATCTTCGCAACCTAGATGAAATGGGGGAGGGAAATGGCGGTGGAGAGGAGTCACTTTAAGAAAGGAGGACGGGGCCATAGGGAGTTATGGTTTAAAAATTCAATAATACTTAATATAGACAAGTACATTGAAATAAATTGGAAAATACTTTTTATATGGGTCAGTTTTTTTTTTTACCATGACCTTCTCTATGACCTTTGATATATTTCTTTTAGTCCTCTTATATATTTATATAGAGACTAACAATCAACTTCTTAGATGACAAGATTTCAACCTAGCATATTTAAGAGATCGGGCATTTATTTTTTTTGAATTAAAGAATAAGCTTTAAAAATGAGACCGTTTTATTGGGTATTTCTATTTTATATTTAGTATTAATCAAACGTTATATTACATACTTCAAATACATAAGTAACTAGTGCTAATTGTAACGGGAACCGTTACAGATGTTCCCCAAACGCTCCCCAACTCCCTTCTCGTGCCATATTCCCTGTAAGTTTCATTAAAGAAGGCAAATTCTATGCATTTAAGACGTAAACAACGTTTTTCCAAAAGTATATCAAGTATTTCAAATTTTAGCAATGCAGGCGTGCGCATGTGATTGCATGAGCGTAATGACGATATCATCTTGTCTCCATTATTTTACTCATTTGCACGTGCAAGCACGTGCTGATGACCATACCTTCTTGTAGGAGTCCATTATGTCTGTCTATGTTCTTAATCCCATCATGTTTGGTTGAAAAACAAGGGAGTTATAGCCATTTAAAGTTTAAGCCAATCAGATTGCAGCGCACGTGCATGCGAGTATTTTCATGACAATTATTATATATCATATTGTAGGACATCTTAAAGTATGCTTATGTTTTAAATTTCAAAGCATTTTGTAAAAAAACAGAAAAGATATTGAGATTTTTGTTTCAGCCAATCAGAACAAAGCGCACGTGCACGCACATGCATGCATGTGAATGGTGACCATACCATCCTGTAGGAGTCCTTTATGTCTATCTATGTTGTAAATCCCGTGCTGTTTGGTTGAAAACCAAGGGAGTTATACTCATTTAAGGTTTCAGCCAATCAGATTGCAGCGCACGCGCATGCGCGTAATTTCATGAAAAATTTTATATATCATATTGTAGTACATCCTAATGCATGTCTATGTTAGAAATTTCAAAGCATT